>JAQGBX010001898.1:0-22558 GCA_034698745.1 Megaphyllum sjaelandicum | reverse complement strand
CAAGCGCGCCGAGGTCAAGGAACACGCGAGGCGCGAAAGTCCGAGAATGCCACAAGGGCGCACTGCATTCTCAACAAAATTTAAACAATTGACATTAGTTGTTTAAAAATAAGTACATTTCCTGAATTCCTGCAATGAAAAACTTAGCAACGTAATTATACTCAATCTTTAAATTTATCATATTATTATATCGGTCACTTTATCTTCAGTGTTTTTCTTAAACCTCAGTTCAAGATGGCGCTTATTGCGCGAATTACTTAAATGGATTGGTTCACGGAGCTGAGCAAAAAGTGGAAAATTTGACCACTTCCGTCTTGAATGCCCCAGCAAACAGCAACATTTCGGCAACTCATGCCAAGGTAAATTTTAGAATAATTTTCCATTGTTCAAAATATTTTAATTATATTCCATATAAATGGATTTTATCTTCAGTGATAGTATGTCGTAACTTTTTTTTTATTTAAAAAAGTAACATGTTAACGTGTATATATACTTTAAGTTCTTATATTAAAACCGGCACTTATTTCAACTAACTAGTAAATAATATTAACAGTTAATATTATATAACATTTCTATAATGAAATTAATATAATTTAATTTCAATAGCGTGTAATTTTAGAAAATGTGCGGAACATTTTATATGAAAAAAGAATATTTTGAGAGTACCATTTATGTATTCACGAGTAAAAAGTCTCTTCCTCCTCACACCAAATCAACATTATGGGTGCAGATATGGGGAACATATACCAATTCCATAGGTTGCAGAATGCAATGGTACCCAAAGTCCCAAACCATTTAACCCAAGGCCCATTTCAAGGGCTTTTAGGTCCTACCTCTTAGACGGTAATGGCTACGAATAAAAAGTTAATTAGAAAGTTGCAATTAGTTTAATGGCTCCATTGCAGGAAAGCTCGATTCGTAAAACAAACCATGTCCTAGAGCTTTCCTGCAATATAACGGTGGTATGCATGGGTGCAAACACCTTCGCTAATTAAATGATGCCAATAGAGCCATTAAACTAATTTTTCGACGCCGTACAACTTTCTAATTACTTTTTTTGTTTTCTATTACTATTACCGTTTAAGACAAAGGAGCTAAAGGCCTTTTAAATGGGCCTTGGGGCCAATTGTTTTGGGCACCATTGCATTCCGCACCCTTTATTGCACGTACTTATCTGAAAAACCTTCTGTTATTCAGAATAGCTAGTAAATAAAATTAAGTTTAATATATGTATTTATTCTGTGACACGAAAATGTACTGTCCGTCGAGTGTAATTGAAAGTATAATTAACTATGACTTTATCAAATGGTTTCAGGAAAGTGAAAAGCAGTTGACCCTATGGGAGAGAAGGTATCGCTTGCTGAAGAAAATGAAGTTGGGATACGAACAAACAAGTAGGCCGATGCGAATATATCATCCTGTCTTTAAAACCATCTCGAAATGATCCAGTTAAGCTTTTAAGTTGAAAAATTTTTACCTTGTAGGGCCACCAGATTCGCCCAGTTCGGTCATACTCCACGTGGTTGGTAGCAACAGCCTTAAAGTTGAAATTGAGGAGCCAGATTTCCAGGCCGGGGCCGTGGTAACCAAATACAAAGGTGAAAAACGAAATCTTTTTATAAATAAACGTGTCATCCTCAATTTCTCCTGAAATAAACAGAAAGTTGCTGGCAGAGAGTACATTTCTCAGCAGAACTGGAACATATGAATTTCCAACTGAAGTTTGTGTATTGTGGTACAAAATATCTCCCAGAATGCCTATATAATTAAAAATATTTCCTTCTACAATTCTTCTCTGACTTTTGTATTCGATACCATTGGCGGACCTACTCTGTCCATTAATATCACTTCAGGAGTCCTGCAAGGCGCTCTAATCCCACTTTTGTTTATTTATTTTTTGTGTGTTTTTGGCACTCTGCCATCATACCTCCCAATATACTCATCATACCCGTTTTTAGAGAAGAAATTCAAATGCGTTCTACTGTATATGCTGACGACATGGCTATTACATCTCCGTCAAAATGCAAATGGAGAATTTCAATCAAAGCGCTCAATAGCTACTTTAAAATAAATTATCTAACGCTAAACTCCAACAAATTCAAAATAATCATATTCGCACATGGCAAAATAAAAACATACACCAATACATTCTTATGGAATGGAGCTCCACTCCTCGAAGTTGTTTCAAACTGGAACTACCTGGGAATGAAATTTAAAGCCATTGGCAATTTTAAAATCCAATTGGAAAAAACTGATAAACAAAACTAATCAGAAACTAAGCATTAAGGTCCGACTGTTAACAACAAAGAAGTTAAATACTGTATACATGTAGAAATTCACCAAAGATTATTTCTAATCTTATTATATAATGCTCGACCCCAATGGGCCTTGAATAAAAATTTTTTTTTTTCGAATGGCAAGAATAATATTTTAAGCGTATATTCCTCATAAAATTCTCCACCTCTGATTCCCATAACGTCATACCTATCACAAAGAACATTTTTTATAGCCAAGGCTTTTTTGGCTTTACTTAATAGTAACAATAATAATATTTTAGATATTATAGAATCATTAGGACCTGGAACTGTAAAGTAATATCCGTCAATTTTGGAAATTATTGGATTCTTTTTTATGAATATTTTAGAATGATGCAGTTCTTCCAAGAAATTTTATTCACTTTTGTCTGTGTTATTTAGCAACTCGCGAGAAAAATACTGAAAGTTGGATCTTAAATTAAATTTTCTTGATTTTAGAAAATTAAATTTTATTATATAACTTTTTTCTGATTTATCTAGTGGCTCATTGTGTTGTTGATAAGTGCAATTATCATGTGTGCTCTTGAAATCTCTTCAGATGATTTACATTCCCCAAGAGAAATTGGTTGTAGATTCTAATTTCCAGACGTTTACTTTATGCATGATTACGACAAATGCTCACAACAAGCCCAATTTCTCATTTGGTTTTAGAATATTCTAGGTTTTAAGCTTTTACACAAATAAACCAAAGATGATGACACTGGCAACTATTGCCAGTGCAAATTCCGGGCATCAAAAGTCGATGGAATTAACGTGCTTTCAAGCAGAATTATCAGCATTACCAGATTAAATTACCAGATGTTTATTCAATTAACATATCAACTTTTGTTTTATTTTCAGTGCAGTGGAGTTGCTGCGAGGATTTTGAGAAGTTGGTGGGCGAAGAGGAGATATATGATCTTCGGGTGTCTGACTATATGATCGGGGGTCTGCAGACTGGATTAAGGTATTACGTCCAAGTGGCTGCTGGGAACGTCAAGGGATTTAGCCAGCCCAAAGCCTCGTGTCCAACGTCAGCTGTGCCATCGAGTAAGAGAAATGCTTTTAAGGCGATTTCAGGCCATTGATCGAAGTTTCTAGCATGCACTGACAGGGTGGTTTAGACAATGCACTAGGAAATGTTTTGCATTTATTATATTTCAAAAGTTGGAATTATATTTAGGCCTATATACTTCTACTTCTTTACTCTTCCGTCTCAAATACATTCATACGGTAGTTATATTGGTTTGTTTTTGAAAAAGCATTCTAACCAATTACTGGGTTTTCTTTACAAAATTTTTTGTTGTTGTATGCCTCTAGAAGTAGGCATAATCATTTTAAGTCCTTGACCGAGATCCATGCTAAGACGGATGCTTACTTTTGGTCATTTTTGCATGCGATTAGACGATGGAATAATGATCCTAGTAATAGTTCAAATCTATTTCAAATTCAATTTAACAAATTATGCATAAAGCAGCTAACTTAGGCGCATTCTCCTGAAAATGGGCCCGACATCCCCTACCATATGCAATTTGATTGCTGACTGTAGGGTTCTGAGTTGAATTGAATTAAATACCTGCTCTCGAAAAGGGTTTGACGGAAGGAATCTACGTTTCGATGAAGAGGGTTTCTTCTTCAAGTCATTACTGTGACATTACAACACCCCTCAGTATTATAGTTGGCATTGATCTGTGGACATCAAGGTGTCTTCGAGATGCTTTGGCTTGGTAGATAATCCTGCAGATATGACACGATGCTCTGCAACCTGTGGGAAGTTCAGCAGAGGGTTAACGAGGGCATTTCACCAAGGCGAATTTTTTACAAGTAGCAAGTTAACCAGATTTATGTAGGTGGCACAACTAACAGGAAGTCAACACTTGGATATATCTTTCAACCACAGCATAGCTGCGTAAACGAATACTAAGTCAAAGCATCTGGAAGACACCTTAATGCCTTCGGACCAATGCCAACTTCAACTCTGAGCGGATCAGTTGTAATGACTTCAAAAACCATTATCGAATCTGGCAATTCCAGTTCAAGGAAGAAGCACAACAGTGTCAACCATCATCTGTCTGAAGTCTATTTATACCGCTGTTTGGTTCTGGATTAACTATATATATATTCGTATTTGTTGTTGCGCCAATTTTTTTTACAATTTTATTACTAATTCTTGACTGCAAATGCATATACACTTCTAACAAATTCCAATTTTAATTTATTTATCAAGTTTGGAGAGATGTGGATGGACGACCGCCTCGGTCTGCTGGACGCCTGAGCACCATGGAAGAGCTGTTCAACCAGATCCGCAATTCCCGGCCGGAATACGCTTCAGAAATTAAAGGTCAGTGGATGCTGATGATACTTGATTGAAATTCTAGATGATTGCGAACCTGTAAAGATTCGGAGTGTGTACATTTTTTTGATTTTCCACCAGGAATTGCTGACCAGCTGGACACTCCAGCACAGCAGCGCAAGAACCAGGTAAAGAAGAGTATTAGGAGTCTGTTTACTCCAGCGCCGAAGTTTCACAAGCATTTGAAAAGGTAAATGTCTTCAGATTCGTATTGCTTTACATCAGTGTCAGCGATCATTTTACAGTATCTACATGTACGTCCTTGACTTTCAATCTTTGGATTATATTCAATTCTTTCAATAAAACCCCTAGAGCCCGCTGAAAACAAATTCCATGCTTTACCCCTTGTTTTGATATGTGAAAAAAGGGTTGAGTAAATATTTTGCGAGAATATTGAACAAAATAGGGTAAAAGCAAATAGTTTCATTACTTGGCTTTAAAAAATTGGTCCTCAGGACTCTTTGAAATTGTGTTCGTTTCAGAGGGGTGTTCTTGGCATCCACGTTCTACAATGAAGACCGTGTTCTAGTGACCACGGAGGAGTATCTACCCATTGTGGAGGTGGACGAAACTTATCCCAGTTCTTTGCATACTGACTTCCACTGGATGATGAAGGTGGCATGCACGTGGGATGATGTGAAGTCTCTCAGGCAAGACATGGACAAGAGTCTGAGCTCGTCCACGGTGCACTTTAGAAGCAGACTCTTGCAGGCTGCAGCACAGATGCAGGCAAGTTAAACTTTTATGTTATGATATCTTTATATCATGGAATATAGCTCGGTGGTAATATTATTTTATTTTGCTTTTCAGTCTGCACTTGGAGTGCAGGATTTGGGCCAGTTCTTCTACAAACCGCTGAAGGACAGCAATGGCACCATTGTGATCAGCACGGTGTACCATGTCAAGGACATTAAAATGATTAACGCCGTTTCCATGAAATGGATACCCATAAGCAAGCTACGGAGAAAAATTGTCCTGTCTGGGACAGGACTAAATGCTGGCGAGCTGCTACTAGCTTCGATTTCGGTACACGAATTTGTAAACAAACGACTTGTTTCATTAATGAGACAAATTAAAACCATCTTGACAAAATATATTTACATTTACGTAATGATTGATTATTCAGTGGTTTTTTTTTAATAGGAGCAAATTCAGTACAGTCAGATGAGTGGGATGAGCCTTCATAGAGGCTTGTACCTGGGATATTTAAAAGTTAAAAGTTCAATGGATCTTATCCGGGTTTTAGTTCCTGAAAAAAATCCTAATATTCCTCCCCATCACAAAATTCGAGATAATCCTCATGTTTCTTGGTGAGTTATGGTTTTTGGTCTTCTCAATAAATAGTGGAATATTTCGAGAATGGTTAGCATATGACTGCATATGTCATTGTCTTTTTGAAGACAATGTCAAGGCAAGGAATTTAATGGCAAAAGATATTTTAATCTATTGCTTTAATCAGAATTCTTGGTCTTAGTGAGGAATGGCAATGGTTGACATCTCTGGAGCACACCGAGCCACACCCAAGTCCTGAGATCAACCACAATAAGCGTGACTCAGACGATGAGGACATTGAGGATGAGAATGTAATGGAAGGTGACGACAAAGAGGACGAAAGTGATGGAAAGGTGGCAGAAATGCGAACCCATCTGAACCAAAGAAACGCCCTCTTATCATGTCCCTCCGAAGTGCAGCTTCAGTTTGGCCGACAGGTCCTGTCCGCTGCCAAGCACTTATTTTCGAAACTTAAAGTTCCCAAAGAAGAAGCCTTACATCATCGCATTTACGACTTAGAGGTGATTGAACTCAGCCCAGATGTGTCCTTCATCCTAGTGCTGCCCTCCGTGGAGAACGTGTGCTCTGTGCCCGGCCACAGCGATGAGGTTATCGCTCACCAGGGCCTTGTGGCACTGCCAGTGCAGATCTTTGAAATGGGTGAGTTCTGAGTCTAAAACATAATTTTTGTAGAATAATTGATATTTTAACTGTAATAACCCCATTTCTATGTGTGTAGCTCCTGAAGATGGCTGCCCAATTTCAATGAATTATACACTCGTCATTTTCATCCATAACTTTCAAATCCATTTATAAAAATTCTGATTACATTGTAGGTGACAGAATATGAAAACCATAGCTTGGAACTATAGCCTGAGCGAGATGTTTTCAACAGTAGTTATAGGTATACCTGTCTGTCAGATTTTTATGCTGAGTGCTTTGCCAGACTTTTCAACTGCCAAGCCTTATGGGCACCACAATATTGTGCAGTATCTAAGGCCAACTTCCCATGTGGAGGATGGAGGTAAATTTAAAATCATGCCATTGTATTTATGGTAAAAATAACGTTTTTGACGTTAAGGATGCCATCATCGCTAGAAATGATAGCTTTCTGTACATAATGGTGGTAAAACTTGATGGCGATTAATATACACTCCAATGTAGTTCACATCAAAATGTTGTAAGTTAAATGGATTTCTGTCCCAAGCACCATTATGTGATCGAGAATCTCACAGGTTCTCCTGACGAGTTAGGTGTTGGCCTTGCGACACTGAAAATGCTATAGTATTCATACATTTCAGAGGTATTTTGCTGTATTTCTTTAAGTAAAACAACTGCATAGGAATTGATAACTGCGGGATCCACTTTAGGCTGATGTCATGAATGACAATGCTGTAGTCTGCATCTGCTTTGGCTGATTTTATTGAAAAAGCATAATTTGATCTTGTTAAACGAACCCTCATAGTCACATCAATTAGAAGGTAGTGGGATATGTTCATGACATCTAAATGATGACATCCAATCAATTCGATAATTTCTTATTTTGTGTGTCTGGGCCCTGACCCTGGCATGCTTTGCATGGTTGCTGCAAGGTTCACATTCAGGACATTCTTGGACCCTGATATAAGCTGACAGAGAATCTCAGAGAGGGAGATCTGCCTCTGGATTGTCAAGTTGACATTTTTTCCGTGTCTTCTTCGGATTCTGTTTTCCACATATCGGGCCTATTTGTAAAGTTTTCTAGATTTGTCGTTTTTCCATCTTTGAGAGTATGCCGATTTTTTAGGTCCAAGTCGAGCCCTGAAAAATAAAACCGTGTGCCTACCATCATTGTTCCTTGTAGCCCTACATTGTTGGCTACTTAATGCATCATTGTTGGCTTCGTTATTATGTATCCAGTAACAACAACCCCCTTTAATGACTATTTATGTGCAATATATTTGTGGGGAGATCCACTCCCAACACCCATCTCGTCGTCAGTAACCCTGGACACTTTAACTAAATCAACAATTGTGGACAGAGCTTTGCGTACACACTCGATTTCACTTTCACATTCGAACACATCAGCTATTTCCGATGGTAATTCGCACTTATCAGGCTTATGCCACATGATAGCTAATTTAATCTTGTGGTTGACCACGCATCCAGACATCCCCCAAAATGATGAAATTGCATCTTCTGCCAAATACTTGCAGAAGTCTGTAAGAATCTGGAAGTCTGTTATCACTCCTATACATGGTCGTCCACAGCCAGTTCCAAGCTCGCCACATGTTTTCTGGTCCTCTCTTGATGGCCCTGTTGATGGGTACACTACATACACACTCACAGTCATCGAAATGAAGGGGGTATTACATCATTATCGTTCTCACTTCTTGCAATTGACTAAAGAATTCTTTTTAACCAGCCATGATGGATCCAAATTTTTCATTTACCCTCCTATATCCTTGAAAAATAAATCAAAGTAAGCTTCGTTTGCATACAGTAGGTGTTCAAGGATGATGTAACTAGTTTGTCTTTGAAGTCACCATCCACTTGAAAGCAAATGGTTTACTGTGTGTTTTTGAACTCATGGTACAAACTTTAACTGGTGTTCGAGTAAACTAAGGTAAACATCTTTCACCAAAGAACCTACGGTCCAAAGGTCACTATAAAAAAAGTTATGAATGTTTTATTTTTGGAAATTTTTAAGATACAGTAGGAGTAAACGGAGGTGCCCCTTGCGCAAACGTTGGTGCTATGCGTGACAGTCTTTCGAAAGGGGCACCTTCGTTTACTCCCATGTTAAAAATTTCCAAAATTAAAACATTCATAATTTTTTAATAGTAACCTTTGGACCCTAGGTTATCTGGTGAAAAATGTTTACCTTAGCTCACTCTAACACCAGTTTGAGTTTGTATCATAAGTTTAAAAATACCCTGTATAGCACTAAAGTGTACAGTGAAACTATATCAGTATCATCTAAATCACTGCCGTCCACTTTTACAACCATAGCTCTTATATGTTGCTTTGATTTAGAAAGTCTAGATAGCAATCCACATGCCCAGTCAGCCACATTGGTTATGGGTTTATGCATGATCCACAAGCCCTTTTTTTCCCAAGAATATTTCTTGAGAAAATGTTTGTTTTGGGAATGAACATTAGAGAAGTCAACCAGCAATGCACATGCCTTGAACATTTCACAATGAGTGGAAAATTTTGGGGGGAAATTTAGGACAACCATGGAAGAATTAAAAAATAATATCCACAAACAGTATCTGGTATCAGTGTCAACAACTCGTTTTAGTGCCCTTCCAATTTGCCTAAGGATAAATTCCGGATGAAAATTGTCTCATTTCTCGCGTTTCTACTTTTAAGGCATTGCCTTTTTTCTTAATAACATGTTTATAGTTTAGTTTTTTCTTTTTCAGTTCACATGACCACATACCAACACGAGTTCATCAGCAGGTATTCCAGGCTGTCTTCCATCTTGGAAATGGACACGGTAATGGCTCACCACGCCCATCGTGAGGTCAGTAATTTTACAAGTTGTTCTAGGGGAAGGGGTGGATAATAGGTATGTGAAGTAAGTAACATGACTGTTGAGTCTTAACACCTCATTTCCCCTAATACGGTTTCTTTTGAATGTTGCTCAAAGCTAAGATTTTTGTTCCAGCATTGTTCGTCATTCGACCGGATATTGTCCTCCAATCCGAGTCATTTTTTTTAGAATATTTGTAGACTAAATCTCTCGTTTATCATGCAAAAAATTCATAAATTTATCATTCGGATTCAAATGCAACACTGTAAATAGCAGCCATTTTGGAGCATTACATTTCCTTCCAGATGCATGCCAATCTGCTCATCCTAAACCTACATCTACACTGGAGGAAACATAGAGGAACGTTTTTGTTGCCACTTGTTTTCGGAAACAAACTAAACATACTGGAAATTTTTTACTGAAGTTGCCTCTGTTTCCACTTCCTGGAATATTCTGTCCACACCGAAAAAAGCAACTTATAGGAACAGCAGTACTCCAGCAACGGTCGGTCAACCGGGAATTGGCAACACTCCAAGAAGCAGAAATGTCAACTCGATATTACGTTGAAATGTTCTCAAGACATGCTGCTCAACTTATTTCGATCTGTACCGCATTTTATGGATACAGGACACTTAAAGAAACTTTGTTTCGGTTGGCTAGATGCAATTGGCAACATACCACAACAACTTAAAGAAACACACAACAGGGACAGTTTCTGTATGTTTCCTCCAGCATTTGCATCATGGACGAACATTTCCTTGATTTGGCATGCACTGGCCTCCAGAAGGAGTGACATCCGTTCGGAATCCATCACTGACTATTCTTCTTTTGCAGGCGTTCTCATCAAGCGAGGTGGCATCGGCCAAGCTGCGCCTTGGTCAGCTCCAGGAGTTTCAGGGTCAGGTGGACAACACCTGGAAGGGCATGCGCTGGATCATGGACGTTTTGACGTACGCCCGGGACAAACAGCTGAACGGCGGCGTCCGAATGTTGCTGCTCTACGACCGCTTTGACGTCTACTCGCCTCTGCCAGACACCGCCTGCTTGGGCCGCGAGCGGTCATCCTACAGTCCGGTCATGGGCTCTGGCCGCAGCATGGAGTCCGTGCACTTTCCTTCCTACCGCAGCTACACCAAACTGGCGCCACACGGCCTACAGGTGCCGCTAACGCTGTCGCCGACGGCAGCAGCGGAATCGCGCCGCTGGGGAGGTGGCATGACGCGCAGCAAGAGCAGCAGCATCCCCAAGTCCTACAGCGACTCTTTCTCCTCACTGGGAATTCGGGACGTCCGAGTCACCGTCACCGACGACAGCAGTGTCTCCTCCAGGTGCGACCTGTTCAGTTTGACCCCCAGCCTGCGGTCGGTGTCCAGTGGCGAGATTCCTTTTGACGAATCGCCGTTGGGCAGCCGGACTGACGCCACATCCTCCGAATGCGTCGCCAACATTGGCTCTACAGCTGAGGATGTGCGGGATATTGATGAAGTGAAGGATGTTGATGAGATGCAGGACGCCGAAGAGGCTGAGACCACTCCGGATATGGAACAACCAGTGGTTAGCCGTCCAGTACCGCTGGTAGCTGAACCGGGTATCCTGCGCGTCTATGCCGCCTACGACACAGGGCTTGGAGGTGGTGCCAGCATTAAACTACACGTGACGCCGGCCACCACGGCGCGTGAGGTCATCAACCTGGTGGTCAAGCAGCTGAACATGGCTGCCGCCATCAAGGAGCGACGGGCGCCCCTCTACGCCCACGAACAGTTGCACCACTTTTGTTTGGTGGCGGTCATTGGCGCCCGGGAGCGCTGTCTTCGAGACGACTTCTGTCCACTGCGCCTGCAGAATCCATGGACAAGCGGACGTCTGTACGTCCGCATGAAACACGACGTTCTGGCGGCACTGCAGCAGCCGGACAGCTGCCGGAACACTCAGCCCGCCGCCCTCTAAGCATCGGAAATGGTGGGGCTAGTGGTCTTCCTGTTCAGACCACGTCCTGCCTCGAGGGTCATGGCGCCGAGTGTTTAAAGTGGACATCTCTTCGGATGTCATTCGGGCAGTTATTCTTGTGGATGATGTATCTGCCGGGCCGTGGAAGCAGGCTTAAATTCAGCCACAGTTCATTAAAAAGGACGTAATTTCTTGATGGAAAGTGGTCATTTCTGGTGACGTCACCGTGACGTAGCCTCAGTTAATGATGACCTCATTTTTCTGATTCAGCTCCAGTTCTTTAGGTTTTACGGAAGTTGTAATTACATGGTGTCAGTTCTTGAAAAAAGGCAAGTAAGTCGTTTATAATAGATTGGCGTCAGTGCCTGAATGATGACATCACAGGACTGACGTAGGAGTTGGAAATTCTTGTAATTACCTTGTCATTACTGGTTGATGACATCGAACATATTTCTAACATTGCATCGAATTGCATGGTGGCGTCATTTCTATTGGCTTGTCATTTCTAACGATATAACATCAAACAGAGTAATGAGAATAATATGCCTTTTTTTCTTTAAAAAAACAGATGTCATTTCTTATGGCGTGACATCAGTTCTTTTAAAGCTAATGCTCACAATCCTTCGGTTTGACATTAATTGCTTCTTCGTTATAAATAGAGTCTTGTCCTAAGGGTGTGCTTCCTTCGAAATCCGAGTGCTGTCATGTCCTGTTCGGCATGTGCCCAAACTGGACTCATGGTCGTTTAGACCTCGAGCATGGGGGAATGAAAATGTCATTCAAATCCATCCTAATTGGTCACTGATGCTTCAGAATTCAGATGTGGTAATCACAGGAAGGCAAGTAAGTCGTTTCCGATGTCATTGTACTTTTTTCAGCACATACTTGCTGCTTAAGATCGATGCTCACGATCCGATTTAGCTTTCCGAGCATCGGTGATCAACTTTTAACGGATGAGTATATAAGCCATTTTCATATATCTCATGATTCCACATGAAAGTGCTGAAAAAAGCGCAGCCCGACTGAATGGGCCTTTTATGTTTACCTGCGCATCAGGCAGATTAGGCAGGCTGAAACAGGTGGACGACTAAAAATGGCGCACCTTCATTACGCGGTCAAAACGACCATAAACTGGACCCATGCCGAGGTTGTACTCAGCAACTGTCCCAGCAGGACAGTCTCGGACAGCACTCGAATTTTGTGGGAAGCGCGTGCAAAGGACAAGGCTTCATTCAAAACGGAGAAGCAATTAAGGTCAAATCGGTGGATTAACCGGAGGATCGTGAGCATCGAGTTTTTTTACCAGTTCTTGAAGAATGGCATCATTCCAAGAAGTGTGACGTCATTACTGATGAAGTGTCGCTAACTAATGACATCACACTGGGCCAGACCTATATGGATGACGTCATTTTCGTGAATTCCAGCAGTGACGATGACTTTGCTTTCGGTGAGAGAAACAAAATGGCGAGCTAGGTCTTGGCGGCAGGAAGTGCCTAAAAACAACACGCTTAGGGGGAATTTCCAATGGCGGCTCTGCAGCTCCCTGACGAAATACGGAAGTTTGAAGCAGACTCATCGGGTACCTTTCAGAACTCAAGAGTCTGTGGTCGTTTTTAAGTGGTTATGAAATGCTATTCCGTCCGTTGGGAAACATGACCGGTACCAATGGACACTTCCGGCGGAAGTGATGTCACCAGAGGGGCAAACATTCCACTTTTTTGTACTCATTTTTATTTAATGCTCGCTAATTTATAGCAAAAATTATGTGTTTTTATCTTTATACATTCCCATAATGATATTCTTTTTAATTGCCATTTGTACATTTTCATTTTTTTGTATCACCAATTCGATGGAGAGCCACTTCCGGTTTTTTTGCTTCCCATCAGGGCACGTGGACAGGAAGTGAAACTAAAAAACTAATGAAACTGATGTGGATGTGATTTATGCTAGATCATCATGGTCGAAGTTAAGGCCGTCACACACGAGGCAATTTATATCCGAAAACGTATATCATTACTTGATATTTCCTTGTGTTTTGGGAAAATTTCCTTCGTAAGTATATTATTAGGTTTTACCGACCCACCCGTCCGTCATGCGCAAAAGTTTCTTTCTGTTGCAAAGGCAGCGTCATAATTTGGATTAAGCAGCGCATTCGAGTTAGCCGATCCCCATTTTCCTTTGAAACAGGAAAGCTGTCGTATGGAATGTTATAGGAATGTTTTCAGCCGCTTACTCTGAATTTTAATTTAAGGCCCTCTGAGAGGCCCTAAAATCTGTTGGTGCGATGTTCCTTACGGGTCACTTCCCTTCTCCATTTTGTGGAAAACATTGCCAACATTTTCTGAATTAGTCAATGAAAAATGAAAAATTTTACAAAATTTGCATAGAAAATGTTGTAATATTTTGCACATTTTGAAAATTCAGTAACTTTGCAAATTTGTTCTTGGAAATTGCTGAAAATTTGTGTAAATTTGTCTCCGGAAAATGATAAAAGTTTTTGCAAGACTTACCTCTGAAACTGTTTTAAATTTTGCGTATTTGTCCTCGGAATGGGTGCACAATTTTGCAAATTTGTCTATGAAAAATATTGGCAGTTAGGAAATTTAATACTCAGAAAGGGTTTAAAATTGTACAGATTTATCTTTGGATAATCGAAAAATATTGAAAATTGTGCAAATTTGTACTCGGAAAGAATTGAAAATTTTGCAAATTTGTACTCGGAAAGAATTGAAAATTTTGCAAATTTGTATTTGAAAAGATTGAAACGTTTTGAACATTGTGTAAAGTAAGGGTTGAAATACTTACAAATTTATATTTGGAAAATGTTGAATGTTTTGTAAATTTGTAATCACAAAATCTAGAAAATTGTGTAAATTTATCATTAAAAAATGTGGAAAATGTTGTAGATTTTTCCTCGAAAAACGTTGACCATTTTGAAACATTTTACTCGGAAAAGGTAAAACTTTTTCAAATTGTTATAGGAAAAGGTTGAAAATTTCGCTAATTTGTACTCTGAAATGTTAAAAAATTGTGCAAATTTGTTCTCAAAAAAAAGTTGTAAGTTGTTCAAATTCATCTTTTGAAAAAGTTGTGAATTTGTCCTCTGTAAATGTTGAACATTTGGAAACTTTTTACAAGGGAGTATTTTTGCAAATTGTTTTTGGAAAAGGTTGAAATTTTTAGAAATTTTACTCGGAAAGGGTTTAAATTTTTTGTTAATTTGTATTTGGAAAATGTTGAAAATTTTGCAAAGCTGCATTCAAAAAAAAAATTAGTTTTGTTTAAATTTGTCATTATAATTTATTTTTTAAAATTGTATTGCCACAAATTGCCCGTTTAAATGTTATTGTCAGAAAACGGTAAAGATAAAAAATTCAAATATTTAATTTTTTTGTAAATACAACTTTTCAACGAAACCGATTCCAGCTAGGCTATGCATACCTGTCAACGTTAGGGCACTGTGGCACTTGTCGACCCTTGAATTTTACACCATCGAATCCTGGAATTTTGGCCATTGTGTGGCCAAACGTGCTTGCCCTAATTCCAAGTTTGTGTAGTGTGCAAGTTGTAGCCTTTTGCTAATTTGAGCAATTCGTAAATAAGAAGAATGAAAAGTCCCAGGTAACCGTGTTCCCTGACCCACCCCGGGCCCGATAGCAATGTTCTCTCTGCATCCCCTTTCCTCATTTCACTAACTTTCCGGCATTATCTTGCAATTTTTTTCCTATATAATTTTCTTCATGTGTGACGGCCTTCAAGTTACGTTCACACTGGTGAAAACGTACTAGTAGATGAAATGTGTGTTGCTAATTGTTGTCAGTTATTTCTAGAAATATGCTAGAACATTCTGTCCACACCTAGGCAACTTATTTTAGGCACATTTTACTAAATTTTCCTTTGTTTTATCATGCTGGAACATACATGTACTGTCCACGACGAACTTCTGTCCGACTTCTGTTAATACGAACTACGGTTTAAACGAAAAACTATATTCTCGTCTCTCGCGATTCGTCTTAACCAAGCTCGACTGTATTAATAAATGAATGGAAAATAAATGTGAAAGTTGTGTCTGACAGATGTCCGGAAGGGTTCCTGGATATTACAAAGATTCTTCGTAATATCATGAATTAATTGTTAGCGCGCGAATAACTGGGATAAACACTCGACTTAGCCACCGGAAGTGGACTCGGACCAGAACTTGGTGGATTTATAAACTGCGACTGCGCGCGCCAACTAAGGGCATAATATGTACATGTATATAGTTTTAATTCACGATGTAATATATATATTCGGTTTTCCTTGTCATGTTCATACTGTAGGTCGGTAGAATAAATTTATTTGTTCTATAGAACCCAGTGAACCTGTAGGGACAAATTTCTATTGTGATTTGTATACCGGTTTGTAAATCGAGGGTCAGGAGGTTCCCCAGCTGGGGTCAGACTGGTGAACGTAAAAAATATCAGCATTTTTATAAATCTTTGTAAATTTAAGACTTAATTTAACTCTCTGCCTAGTCAGGCTAGATATTAGCGCTTAAGAAGGTTGCACCGAATTTTAAATCTACACCCAAAAGTGTAGAAAATTGTTTGAAATTAAAACACCGGAGCAGATCTGTGCTACGTTTGGGGCTTCATGTTACATGATGACGGCATTCGTCTAAATTTTGACTATTAACGTCATTCTGTTCGTTTCGGCAAGTAGTGGTGGGGCCGTAAAATTGCCACGTTTTTTCGGGCACTGTTTGAACATTTTCTTAGAACAAATTTCCAAAATTTTACAAATTTGCCAATGACACTTTAACAAAAATTGCCATTTTCTGGAAGTTAAACTTGCAAAAGTGCCAAGTTTTTCTGAGAACATATCTGTATACAGGGTGATTCCTAAAATCACTTCTCAGAGAAAAAAAAGTATATCTTTAAAATGGTAACAGATTCGACGATAATTTTTTAAGTAGCTTGAAGAGTTCTCAATGAGCTATCCGGAAACCATATTCCCTGTGACCTTGAATGTCACGTTTATGGTCATCCATGTGCTAGGTCTGCGGATTTTTTTCAGATATGTCCGAAACCGCTGCAGATACGTTAAAACTGTAAATTACAACGTTGTAGGGCGATGCCTAATTAGTATAATAAAGTTGGTTTTAAATTGTTCTGAACATAGCACAGTGTTCCAGAATTTTTGTTCTCCACGATTTACTCCATATACACTTAGGGTACCTTCACAACGAGCTTTAAAGCCAGCTTTTTAAGGTGGCTTTAAAAGAGTGTCGCTTTGTGGTATTGCAGACGCTTACCACTAAGCGACACTGCGAAAAAAAGCCATAAATGATTGGCTCTAAAGCTCGTTGTGAAGGTACCATTAGGCTGCACTGCATGACACCAAAGCTATGTGGGCTGCATAAAATGAGACCTCAAACCTGCTAAATTGTTGATCATAACTGTCAGAGTGCTAAGGCAATTTTATTTCATTTGAGGATATCAAAGTTTAATACTGTATTAAGGTGTGGGGATAACAGTTTATTCATAGCTTATGACAATGCATGGTCTCAAATGCAACATTATAGAAAACGTTTAGCAAAAAATGAATTATTCTTACTTGAGCACATACTCAAAATGATTAAAACAAATCCATTTTTTATGCAAAAAATGAATCACTTAAGCACATATTAAAAATGATCACCACCTGCGACGATACAGTCTTAAAATAGCCTAACATGGTTTTCCCATGTTTATGCTCGCATTTTTTGCAGCCCACAAAGCTTTGGTGTCGTGCAGTGAAGCCTAAGTGATTATAAAGTAACTCATGGAGAAGAAAAATTCTGGATCGCTGCGCTATTTTTAAAACAATTATAAATCAACTTTATTATACTAATAGAGTCCTTTTTAGTTTTCAGTGGCGTTGGATAGCGCCACTGAAAACGGCAACTTCAAGGCTTGCATTTTTTGTCACTCGGTGGCGCATTGTCTTTTGCTAATGCTGAAAGTGTATTCGGGGCTCAGTGACGTCATCGATGTCGTCACATTTTGCCCAGTTTCAAGTGTTCCATTTTTCGTCACTAGAGGCCCTGTGTCTCTGCGCATGCGCACTAACAAACTTAAAAGGACTCTATATTTGGCATCGCCCTACAACGTTCTAATTTACACTTTTAACGAATCTGCAGCGGTTCCTGAGATATCTGCAAAATCCGCAGACCTAGCACATGGATGACCTTAAACGTGACATTCAAGGTCGCAGGGAATATGGTTTCCGGATAGCTCATGGAGAACTCTTCGTATCTGTTACCATTTTAAAGATATGATTTTTTTATCTGAGAACTGACTTTATTAATCACCCTGTTTATAAAGAAGAGATGTATTTGTGTGTGCCAGGTCGGCTGGGAATTTATAAGGCGAAACGTTTTTGCATGAAGCGCCTTTACAAAAAATTACTGAAATGGACCTGGAAATGGTACGGGGGCGCTGGGTTCATGTTCCCAATATGACTGCTTACTATAGGCTGAACCACGATTCGGTCCTGTCGTTTTTATGGATATTTTGGGGTTAGACAAGTTGGCTTCACTCGATCCTTGATCGCTTTGTTTCATTTGCTTCACTATCGGTAAGTACGACCCGGGCAAAGCTATATTTTATGGCTAATTTACAATATTATTAAACCTATTGCGAAGTTTTGGACATTTGGGCAAAATTTTGAAATTTTTTTATAAGGCAAATTTCCGAAATTGTTGAGTTTCCATTTTCGCCCTGAAAATACAACTTTGCAATATTTACAACATTATCCCCTGTTTTCAAGTACAGATTGGATTTATTTTTCATAATTTCCAGCAATATTCGCAACCTTTTTAGAGTACCGCTATGATAGTTTTGGAAAATTATTTTACATTTTACATTAGTAAATATTTCTACATGTCAGTTTTGTGGTTGGTCAGGGAACTTTATTTTCAAACCTGTAAAAATCATGAATATTTGTATTTGATGATGTAACATATTCCTTTTTTTCAATGGGCATTTAAAACTGTCATAACTGCAAAAAATGTTGGTATATGAATAATTTATTTGATCACTGTATATTTTAATGTTACGGTATAGTGAACTATATCATAACGTAATTTTAAAGTTTGGCCAGGACATTTGTATTTCACGGATAGCCGAGAGGTTAGGATGTAGTTAGCAAAAAAGCAATCATTTTTTTCGTCATAATGATGACAATACGAGCAGTTGGCACTCATTAAAAACAGATATTTTTTTACGCTAATGGAATGGAACCAGAAAAGAACGGATCATTTCAAAAAACTTGGTATTTTTTATATGATCAGAAAATATTTTCAACCTCACCAGAAACTGAAATGTGCATATATTTAAATTCATGCACTGAAAATTCTTGATCAGTAGTTTTATGGTTAGAAAACGATGAGATAAACAAATCAACAACTCATCATTTTCTCACAAAATCACGACGCCTAAAAATTATGAATTCGTAATTTTTATAATCAAAAACAACGATTTTTTGAGTAAATTCTTGCCAAAAAGGGCGAGTCCTCCAAATGCTGAAATAATCATATACAGGGTGGTTTGTAAAGTCACCAGCTGCCCAACGAAAAAATTATATCTTTAATATGGTAAGATATACGATGATAATTCATTCAGAGTCAACCACAGGTATCTGGAAACCGTAATCCCTATTACCTTGAATGGCCCGTTTGATGTCATACATTGTCCTTGCTTGAGTTTTTTTGGCAGATTTCTTCGAAACTGCTGCAGATAGGATCCTAGTGTAACTCAGAAAGTTGTAGGGCGATAGCTAATTAGTGTAATAACTTTGGTCTCATATTTTTCGACTGAAAGTTTTGCAATTTAATTTTGGAAAAGAATTATTTGCCTATCACCACACTGTGTTTGAATTGTATAACTAACTGTATGCAAAACCCATCGAGAATGCTGCTGTTATAAATATAATACATTCAAGTACATACAGTACATGTATGAAAACACAATGAAACCATGGTCTAAACTCAGTGCTTTAGTGCAAGAAGTAATTATATAACTGTAGGTCCCGTTCTCTTCGAAAATTGAAGAGTTCTGGAGAAGAATTGATGAAATTAATGAAAGAATGTCAGTATTTTTCACAGTTGAATTTGCAGAAATCTAAAAAATTCCCGAGGCAAATTTACAAAATTTCAAACCGTTCCCGAGTACTACTTTGCAAAATTTCCAACCATTCCTGTTTCCAAATTTAAAAATGTTCACCCCGACAAGGTGAAAAATTTGGATTATTTCTGTCGATTATAAATATGCACAATTTTTAATCGTGTCCCAATAAAAATGAACTTGTACAATGTAATCTTCGAAAACTTCCCAGAAAACGTCGAGTCGCCATGACAACGCAAAGAAGGATGGGCTGGTGTTTCGAGAATTGTAGTTAGAAATAAGGGACCTGAACAGTAGGAGATCCATGTATGAGCATAGGGCCAATTTGAAAAAATTACTTATATCACACATGAGAAAAAGCCTTGGGTGAAAAGACCTGGCAATATTTAGCACCATCTATCCAGTAAAATCCAGTTTTGAAAGCGTGAACACACTACCTTAAATGATTTTTTCAGCTTGTAATAAACCCTACTGTGTATAAAATGGTTTCCTAAATGATACACTTACATGTGCATGTATACATTTCATTGTACACATTCTCACTACTTACTGTATTGCATATTCATGATTGCAATTAAAATTCTACTCATTCAAGATTCTTGTGAGTTACAGTACTTTGGAGTATAACAAACACTGTACTCCTAATCATTGCTCATCCTCATGAGTACTATTTGCCCAACTACTGTATGACTTCAGTCGTTAAAATTCTGACGATCCCTTCATTATCTACAATTCTGTTGATATGTCATTTGTTATATTCTGAATATGAAGTCATTCATTAACATCTTGATGATGACGGCATCATACTTTTTTTATTCCAAACTTGGCAGACTCTTAAATTCGGTGCAACTTCTAAGCACTTACAGGAAGGCGGAATCGAGAGAAGAACGCAATATAGAATTGTAACCCGCTTCCGCCTTCCGGTGGCATAATTAGAATCAGGGTCGTGTGACCTTAGGTCACCTTTACAAAGGTGAGCTAGCATTTAACTGCTCGCTCCCGACCAAAGCACTCCAGTCTCCCACCTTGACTCAGTGTCACCTGGTGGTTACGCGTGCACCGGAAGGCGGGAGCCGGTTACGGAATTCAGTTGCATCAAACTCTGGTTGACGGTTCAATATAAATTCATCGGCTAATGAGGCAACAGTCTGTGAGTTACATGTATATGGCATAATATATGGTAATTACTCCGATATTCGAAGAAGAAAAAAACTATCTTATTTTTAAAAATATCGTCTGAATGTAATTTTGTTATCAAGATATTTTTATGAAGTTGTGTAAAGTGTTGAAGATGCAGCTAAATTATCTAATGTATAACAGTAACAGTTTTCTAATGGTTAGGCCTATGCTTAGAAGTACCTCGAGTTCGATTTGGACCTCTAAAATCTCCTATAGTTGTTAAATTTCATTATTTTGCTACGCACAAATTAGATTTTTCTCAGTTATGCAGTACAAATGTCCGTTTGTCAGGTTTATTTTACTTTTGTCTCGCGTGCATAAAACCTTTCAAGTTGACATTATCAATTGTATATCTGAACTAATGTTGAAAAAGCGGTGAAAACTTCTGTTTAATTAACTGTTAGTGTTAATTCTACGACGTTGTTGTTTAATTCACGCTATTAGTTTTGTACATATGTGTTAACATTTTTACACACGCCCATGAAATGCATTTAAATGGTCAGTTTTGTTAATTGTAAAGAATGTTATCCGATGTTATGAGTTATTCTAGCATTTTGATATCAAATCCCAACTTTGAAAATGCGATTGGAAATATTGTAGTTTGGACGAAATAAAAACAAGTGTTTAAAGTGATGAAAGGTGGGTGAATTCACTTTATTTATCAAGTGCAATCAGCAACCATTCTTTAAAAATCCTGAATTAAACCTCTATTTAATAAACGTCACATTTAATGCAAAAAAAAATAATAATAAATAAGGCAAATCTTCCGAAAATTTCCCGACTAAAAAAAAGTGCAAATTGCCAAAAAAAAAACAAAAAAAAACATGCAACTTTCCCGAAAAAAAAGGGCAACTTGCCTGAAAAATAAATTGTAATTTTCCCAAAACAAAATGCAAATTTCCCGAAAAAAAAATGCAGTTTTCCCGGGGAAAAAAATGCAATTTACCCGAAAAAAAAAATGTAATTGAACCGAAAAAATGTAAAAATGTTATTTTTCCGAAAGAAACAAAAAAAATTATATTTTCCCACAAAAACAATGTTATTTTTCCGAAAAATCCAGTTTTACCGAAAAACAATATGCGATATTGCCACAAAAAAATGCAATTTTCCGAAAAAAATACTTTTTCCCGAAAAAATAATACAATTTTCCAAAAAAAAATGCAAATTTCCTGAAGAAAACAATGTATTTTCCCGAAAAAAAAGAAAAATGCAATTTTTACATTTTAAAACAATTTCTTCAAATTTGACTTAAGTTCGCCAAATTTCACGAAATTTCAGCAAATATTTCCTTACTAAAAATATGTTACATTTCGCTAAATTTTACGAAATTTTTCGAAATTCCACCAAATATTTCCTCGTTAAATTTCGCCAAATCCCACGAAATTTCACCAAATATATACCTCATCAAAAAAAAAATTCGCCAAATTTCATAAAATTTCGCATTATTTTACAATATTTAGGATTATTGTTTATTTAAACTGCATGCTAAATTTGTTTTGCATTAAATTTTATTTCTTTCTATTATATTCCATTGTTTTGCTTTAACTTCTATGCTGTTTTCGAATTTTGCAATATTTTCCATTACATATGCCAAATGAGGGTGAAAGAACAACGAAACAAAATATATGCTTAAATTATTTTTATTAAGACAGCAGAAAAAAAACCGAACTAAAATTGCATACAGTATTTCATAGCGTCCCGCCACGCTGATTTAAAAAAACGCATCGAAAAGACTGTAAAACTCCTGAAAATAGGCTGAGATTCGACCGTATCGAACCCTTTGCTTTTTTTCAATTTCGACCGAAAATTTCATGTTCTCAGAATCGAATGATTTTGGTGTCATTCGAAGCGT
>JAQGBX010001897.1:0-22565 GCA_034698745.1 Megaphyllum sjaelandicum | reverse complement strand
AGCCGACCCAGGAATCGAACCTGAGTCTACCGAATGCAAGACGAGGATGCCAACCTCTAAGCCACCTTGCTCGGTCCGATCGATATAGGTTGTAGCCTTGTAACTCGAGCTTGGCATCAGGAACTGTGGTATCGAGCCAAGTTTCAGTAATTACTGCAATGTCGGCCTCACAATAATTGATTGTGGAACGAATCTTGTCGATCTTGTTCAAGCAACTCCTGGCATTTGCCTGCAGTATGGAAAGAGATGCACGAGTCCACTTTATTTGCGAGAAGGTTTGGGGTTTCCCTTTCTGCCCCCGCCGCCAGTTTTTTTGGGCAGGTCGTTGAAGGTTGTTGACAGGAGGGAGACCGTGAAACTGCTTGATAAGGGCTCCAACTGGCCAATTATCCGCATCAAGAAGGGTCTTCAGATTGGCAGCATCAGCTTCCACGCAAAAGGAGGAATACGTATCAAACTTGGTTGAAAGTTTGCGGACATTAGCGACGATGCTGATATTTGCTGTAATAAAGTCCGCAATGGATTTCACTTTTGCCTCATGACCCAGCCGGGAGACAAAGGCCCTCTTCACACTAGCAAGCCTCGGTGGGACGACACGAAGAACATGGTTTCCCAGTTGGCTGCCTGTAACTTTAAGCGGGCTTTCACTTGCAGCAGCAACATGCTTGGGTGCAGCCACCTGTTTAGGAACATGCGGATCGGCTTTATGGGTTCTCTGGTTCTTCTTGGTCACTAGGGTGAACTTCACTGGTGCCGCATCCTTTTGCGTTGGAGGCGGATCCAATATCCCATCCACCGCCTGTTGATTGGCTCCCACAGGAGTCATTGGAATTGACTTTGGCAACTTCTTGTCAACCGTAGACTCATTAACAATTAGTGTTTTCACAACACCAGAACCCTCAGCTTGGGTACCACTTGCCACAGCTTGACTCACCGGGGTCGAGTGGACCGACACCTCATCCAATGCCAACCCGCCATTTGTGGGGGCTAAGGTAATATGGGGGTCTGCTTGTGGGAGACCAGGACCAGATGCCCCCATTTGGTGAAAACACCCCTCGATGTCGGAAACCAGCTTTGCGCGGATATCATTAACTAAAGTATCAGAAGCTTTTGAAAGTTGGACCTTTAACAGGGCCATGACATCAGCAATAAAGCTTGCAACTCTCGCATGCTCATGTAGATCACGGGATGCCTGTGGTTCACACACCAACACAGAACTGCTTACACAGGCTGAACAGCACCATTGTACGCCCACTTTCTCTCTCTTCCTGACTACTTTCAGCACGTATTCCAGCAAACTGATGCAGAACGTGTGAAAGATGCGGTTGCATCCATCACAACCAACACCAGTATCCGCATCAACAGCTTTGTCGCATGTCAGGCATGGTAGATTCACAATATTAACGACTGCCATATCAGAATTGTTAGTCCTAATCAATGTCAACTTCAGTCAGGGGTATGTCAGTCAAATTTCCATTCAGTCCCTGATTCAGTCTCTCCAGGTAGTCTCTCCGGACACAGAGAAAAGGCATTGTAATGAAATTCGTAGCAGATGCTTGCAGACGCTTTAAAGAGCGGACGAATCATGCAGACGCCATAGTGAAACACGGATCATGGACACAGTATGTCATGGATTAGGGATTTAGGCATCCAACAACGTCCAGCATGGCACTAGGCCTACTACTCGAGAACACGCGAATTATCGATCAAAATTCATAAATAGTCACCTGATAATCAAACTAACATGCAAACTAGAACAATTTACGTCAATGGACGGCCATATTCACGCTTATGAAGGCCTGGGAACAGCCTAAAACTCCGTCAGAAAAAGGTACGAGCGCAAGCGACTTTACACCGTGCTAGCAAAATTTTGGTTTAGTTCTCATGCTTGTCATTAGTAGGTCGTAGTTTTAAGTAGCCTATTAAAGGCCATCTAGGTTTCATGCCTCTCTAGAAATTATTTAAAATGCTTCAAGGAGTCCACCAGGACCTTTCTGCACTACTTCGGGATTTGGAATGTTTCTTGTAGCCTTTCATATTTTTTTAAGAATACCGTATGTGTTTCTTTTTAAGGGCTTTTATCTACCGTTTTTTAAAAAATTCAAATTCAATTCGATACCCCGCAGTCAGCACACACAGCACCATGTGGCGGGGGGAGTCAACTCATCTCAATAAAAAACGGACTAGTGATCCGTAACACGATGGACCCCAGCATCGTCAGTAAATTCGATTTCCCTCAGTTTGGGGCTATCCTTCGGTAATCCATTCCAATACTTATGCTTGATGCTCTTGATTTGATGTTCTTAGTAGTCTTTACATGATAAAATTAAATTTTCGAGAAATTCCAATTTATCATCAAAATCGGGCAAGTTTTTATGTCGCAGTTCGTCAAAAAACATTCTTCTGGTCACTACTGTAGCACCTGAGCTGCCCTGTGTATGTAAAAAAATATTAAACTATTGTAAACCTACATTATTTTGTAATGACACAATTCATCTTGTATACATCTATCTTATTTCAAAGTCCCAAAATTAAAAGAATTCACTGGTTTCCACGGCTAATTTTTCATGGTCGTTTTGTATGGGCTTTTGTGCTTGTGATATAACAAGAATTTCTACAGGGACACACCCTAAAGTACAACTAATATCTTCACAAATGGAAAAAAAGTGGTTTAGAATTTGCAAAAAACAGGCTCTACTTCCAATCCCCAAATTTACAATTAAAAGTCTTAAAAAACCCCCAAAACTTTTAATATGTATGCAGTAATACCTGAGCTGTCATGATCCTTCACTTATTTCTTTAAGTTAAACTCTGAATATTAAATATTGAATGCCAAACATATGCTTTCACAAAGACTCTCGAAAAACGATATGTAAACATTCATAAACAGTGAAGTTCAAACTGATGTTACGTTAAACGTGCTGCAGAGAGAATAGGAAAACAGGTCAATTAATATTCCCAAACTATTCCAGATAATCATGTAATATGTTTTTTATACCTGGAGTACATTTTGGAAAATTGACTTTTGGCCGCCTAAATTGGCAAAATAACCCACTGTGCGATGTTGCAAATATATTTAAAAAAGTTTAATGCATATTCGAATAAAGCTTGTAATATATTTGAGCAAAGTTTGAAATATTTTCAAAATACTTCTAAACTCACCATGTGAATGTCGTTCATACTAAAAACACATGTTGGTCCAATGTTTAAAATATATTTTATTTTATTTTTTTTATATATATATACAGAAATTTCAATCCGAAATGTAACATGCAACTTGAAAAGATTTCAATTTGCATTTCAAAATACAATACAAACACATTTCACGAATTAGAATGCACTATAAATCACATTTGCGACGCGTTTTTCAAGAAATAGATGGGTTTATATACGTTTCACCTTCTTTTAAACGTACTTTTTGAATAGCCTGAAGAGCAAAAAAAATTGCCTGCATTATCATTACATGTACGTGCCAGTCGTGCCTGTATGGTAATAACGATGGCAATAGACATTAGGATCCAACATTAGCGAGGCTAATTTCGTCCAAATTTTTCGCTTTGCAGCAATTGAAGTTTTGGCGAGGCTATAATGGAATGCTTCTAGGTCTAAGTTAAGATGAAAACCTGAAGTTGAAGGTAACAAAAAAAAGTAGGAAATACGATAAAACGACTCGTGAATAGCGTATTTGATCAGGGGTTTGATACGTGTGCACACAACGAACAAATTACGTTCGCTGCCAGACGAAAAAATAAAAAAGAAGACAAAAAACGTGAAATATTTATGCTACCCTTAACAATTTAAATGTCGAACGACGAAAGCTTTCGGGAAATAAATAATAGAGAAGTAGAAAATGCTGCGGTGTTGTTGTGTCTTGGAAACAACGTGAACATGTTGCTTTGCAGTAATGTTCAAAAAACGGAAATCGTTAAGAGCTTTTCTGCTTAGAAATAACTGTTGTAAAAATGGTCGTTGTAAATGTCACATTTTTTTTTTTTGGTTAAATTTAAAAAAAAGATTTGACATTTGCAGCGATAATTCATTTAGAAGATATACAGTAGTTATGAGAATATACATGGCTGAACTTCCAAGTAGTCGGACAATAATCAATGAAAAAAAAAAGAAACACGACCAGCGTAAAATGTTTAAAAAACGACTTTTCGGCACAAGTTTACAAGTTTATATTAGTGTACTAGTAAACTTAAAGACTGGCACATGGGTGCCGAAATGCCAATATCATGATAATGAATTGAAAAAGTAGATTAGGAAATGATATTTATGATACTTCTTTAGAAGATATTTAGAAGATATAGAATTAGAAGGCATCCATAAGAAATCTTTGAGAAAATAAATATTAATGTTATTAATGATAATTTCTTAAGAAAAAATTAGCAAATGATATATTGTAAACCATGAACATTTAGAAGATAATTGTGTGAATAACTTTTATGGTGTTTGATGAATATATGCATACAAATGTGTCAATCACTTACACATGTAAATGATAATTCATTGAGAAGTTTCATATGTCAAAGACATGGAACGTGTTTAATTAAAATAATGTAAATTTTCAAGCTATCAATGATATTTATTTGAGAAAATAAATATGTCAATAACAATAATGATTATTCATTGAGAAATGTGATAAATGAATGATATAAATGGGGTGTTTGATATAACGATGGCGTGAATGGTGTTTTGTAGGAATTACATGTGCGTACAGTTTCAAATGTATCCAAGATAATTGTGAAGATAAATATGACAATTGCATTAACGATAATTAACTGTTTACAAGATAATTATACGAATGATAAATTAATTGAGAAGGATGACATTTCAATGACAAGAATGACAATTTACAAAGAAAGGAGATATTTGAATGCATTCAATAATTCACTTAGGGAGTCGGTAAGTCAATGACTTGAATGATAATTGAATGAAAACATTGATATTTCAATGACACGCATCAAATTTACGTTAAACAATACACGGAGAAGGTGACACTATAAAGACATGTCTGAAACATGTAATACATTCGATAGCGTGGCATGTTAATGACCTGCTTGGTTATGAGTGCAGATACAACTTGTATATATTGAATTAATATGGGTAAAATAAGTCTGACTGAGAAGTCTATAGTACCAAAAAGATTTAGGATCATATGTTTTAGTGTATGTACAGTACATGTACATGTACATGTTGGTTGGTTGGTTGGTGATAGTGGTTTAAGGGCGCAGGGGGCAACGCGGGCCATACTAGATCACACACGCGGGGGCAGGAGTACCTGCCCCCATAGGGAAAACAGCGGGCAGGCAACCCAAAGGACAAGCCTTAAAAGAGCAGTGGACAACTCTGGGAACCACCTTAACATTGTATACATATACTTTTTAAAAATGTACAAGTCTTATACACGTGTTTTTTAAGCAATATCATGATTTGTTATTCCTATACCATGTGGATTGGAAATGTTTTTTCACGAATTTATATAATAACATACTCATTTTTTTGGCAATATTTCAAGGGTGTCAACGTGAATAAAGTATGAAAGGACTGCCAGTGGCAAGTACTTCCGTTTTGGTGCTGTCAGCGATCGTCATTTACACTTGCTCCAACAACAACAACTTCGCCATCGTCCATGCTGTACCCATTCAACAAAATTCAGGTAAATTCAAAGCATCTTGCAGCGTTTTTGATTGCCCCAAATAATCGATATAAAACAGGGGTATATTCGTGGTAGAAGCCAACGAAATTAAGTATGCAAATAAGGGGGCCAAGGCTGAGCAATTGTGTTACCAATTCAATTCAGAAAAGCTTCCACATTTGTAGACAAAACCATATGTGGTTTCTTGAGAAAAAAAAAGCCAATTTTTTTTCATCATTCCTTTTTATAGCAAAAACACAATTCGCTTTCATGTTTTTATAGATATTGATTATTTTATTGATAAAGAAAACGCTGTTTTAAAATATGTTTCCATCAACATTTTAACACTTAGTTTGTGATTCGAAGTAAATGACTTATGACATAAATAGTCTAAAAGAACACACTAAAACATTTCTTTAAAATCAAGTTTTATTTGCTTTCAACTGAAATTGTTTCACAAAATATTTTAAAAATCCAAGTATGCGTCCTGCTTCCAAGGAAAAAAATGAAGCAATGTTAAAAAGAAAATTAAAATTAATACATTTTACAGGAATATCCCATTATTAACTTGCAAATATGAAGAAAATTAACAAATTTAGAATTACTTGCTGGAAATTCTATCTCAAGTGGTTTCCGAGTTATTTCAGGGGTTCCTTGGCAAATACTAACTATTCGGCCTGGTGGTGAAATCTCGAGCTACCCTTAAGAGTAAGTCATATTTATGAATCAGAATAGGAGGTAAGAAGTAACTAAAAATCTCGAGTTATTTTTACAATAAGGCAATCCAAGGGCTGTGAAATAAACCTTTTTGGATTTCTACAAATTAAAGCTTTCTAGTGGGGATGGAATTCCCCCTCCTAAGTAAAATTTTAGTTGGTACTGGAAGATCACCCGGCATATAGTGTTTAGTCCTGATTATGTGCAAAAATTGCCCAACAATAAAACCCCTTTATCAAACAGCTTATTTAAAAGGAGGCAAAGCCTTCCTTACCCCAGTTCTGGAGGAATACTGCCAGAGCCACAAAGGAGAAAGGGTTGGTGGCTTTAAAGAGCTACACTAAAGAACATTCAAAAAGGACGTCCTCATGTAGGGGGTAGGAGAGGATAGGTTGATTCACGGACACAATGTGGACAGGGGGAGGGATGGGTATGACAAAAACGGACGTCCACACGATAGAAAAAATGTCAAATAAAGTCAGTTTCCCAAAGTAAAAGGGAAATTGAGCACAAGATCGCATAGTCAGTGCAAAAGTCAGAATAAGGGTACCGCCAGTCCTGGAAAAGTCTGAGAACTACAAAATTTCAATTTTTCCCAGTACACATTTGCAAAAAAAATTTCATTTTTCTCTAGCATAAACTTGCAAAAAAAATTTCATTTTTCTCTAGCATAAACTTGCAAAAAAAATTTAATTTTTCTCTAGCATAAACTTGCAAAAAAAATTTAATTTTTCTCTAGCATAAACTTGCAATCAAAATTTAATTTTTCTCTAGCATAAACTTGCAAAAAAAATTTCATTTTTCTCTAGCATAAACTTGCAAAAATTTCATTTTTCTCTAGCATAAACTTGCAAAAATTTCCACCCTTCCCGAGGTCACCTTTACTAATTTTTCCATGTTTTCTCCAAGGACAAATTTTGCAACATTTCCCACGCTTTCCAAAAAACAAATCGATACCGTAACATTTTCCACTGTTTTCTAGTACATATTTGTAAAATTTTCAACAGTTTCCGAGTAGTATTTTACAAAATTTCCAACAGATTCTCAGGACAAATTATCACAATTCGCAACCTTTTCAGACAACAAAATTTACTTTTTCCGATGGTTTTTCGAGTACAAATTTGCAAAACGTTAAAAATTTTCCGATACAATTTTTTTGAAAGTTTCGGGGAGGAGGGGTGTCCTGATTAATTGGACCCAATACAGAAAGGTATAGGGGACGTCCAGTTTTGGGCAAATTTTATGGAGGTTCCTTAAAACATTGGGCCAGAGCCAAAAAGGAGAAAGAGTGGTTTGCTCTCATGAGCTACCCTAGCAGAATAGGAGGTAAAAAGTAATTAAAAAACCAAGCTAAGAATTTCCTAGGAAACAACTTTGTTCATAACAGTCTTTCTGAGTTTTTCCCAAAACGGTCTAATGTAAGACAGCAGCATTTATCCTGTCAACTAGCCTTGGTGAAAATAAATAGGGACCTACCCATCCGCTCACTACTTCTTAAGCTTCACAAAATTAGCAAAACTGCTTCCCAACGTCTGATAGACATGAGTCTGTGTCACAAACTAAGCAATTAATGTGAACTTTGTCCATGACAAAATGGCATCCGATCAGCAAAAATCTATTTATCAGTGAAGTCACGCATTACACCTTTGTTTGATTAGGGAACGAGTATTAAGAATCCATTCCCTGGTTTCCAATTTATTAGCAATTTTGTCACAACTTCGCGTTTATTAGGGTTATAACATATTTACTACTAGTGCATGCGCACATGCGTAATCAAAATGCGAAGAAGCTTAGTAGATAAATTTATGGTAATTCCGAAAAATTACCATTTCAAATGAACAGTAATTGACCTAAACGAACCTGTTGCAATAACCTTCTGAAGGAAGGCAAATTTCCGCCTTTTTGAAGTCAAGAAGTGGAATAGAAGGAGCCCATATCGCGATCACCTAGACTTTAGTAGCTTCGCTTTGTCTCAAAAAAGCTTTCGCTAGCTAAGTGCAAATACAGCGCATATGAGCTACTTCGAGCTTATGCAGCAGTGAAGCTTTACCGGCAGATGTTGGAAGGCTGGAAGACCACATTCTACACTGACCATAAGCTGCTGACCAGCGTTGTGCATTTCTTTTTGTCTAATTGTTAAAATATTTTTTAGCAGGGAAAAGCTTGAAAATAGTTCAGGTTCCAAAGCATCAAAATGGCAGAGAAGGGCACATGATCACTTCCACTCAGCATAATGTCTAATGTACATGCAAAAAACTGGTCTTTCAGGTTGTGCAAAAGTCTCTAAGTTTTAGCTATTTTTGATCAATGTCTAACGTTGATCCTGCCTGATCTCTGCAGATTATAGATCTCCTTTGAGGGTGTAAGTTCCCGAATAGTTATAATTCCCAGGTAGGTGATAAGGACCGCACATCCCCTGGTAACTGATTTTTGCCCTCATGAGAAGAAATAGGCCAACTTTAAAAAATCAAAACCAGCCAACCATCTTTTATAATCCTAAGACTTGACTTTCCTGTCATGTAGTATCCTAATTGGTACATTGCAAATCCTGACCTGTGACCTTTAGATGGATAATATGGTTATTTGATACGATTTAAAACTCAATGCCAGAGAGGACCTTTTAGTTCTTAAACTGAAATTATATATACCTCCATGCCTTCCATTAGGGATGCACACTCCCCTAAGCATCCAATCGATGGACATTCCCTAATGGACTACTGACCATCTTATTGCTCCTCAGGGTGCAATATAAGAAACGCTGTTTCAAAGGCATCAATCTTTTCGTAAGGAATTGTTGTAAAGCATTGTCTCAACAGGACATCTATCTTAACGCAAATTGGCCTTACGGATATTGGGTAAAATCCTGCTTGTTGTCAATAATCCTTTTTATCGATTGAAAGTTGAAAACCAAAAGTTAGTCTTTGATTATTTAAGACATCATTTGAAAAATTTTAAACTATTAGTGGTTTTTGAAGTTTGACATTCAGACTTGTTTAAATTTGAGACATTCATACTTTTTGAGATTTTAGCGACTTAGACATTTTGACATCTAAAACATGCATAATTTTTAATATTCTAAGAATTTAGACATTCAGAATTTTTGAGAATTAACTTAATCAAGAATATAAAACTAAAATGCATAGAGATAAATAATATTCAGACTTTTATTTTAAAATATTTTTGAAACTATAGCTTAGTTGTTTTTCTAAAAACATTTCTTAGAGAATTTTCTCATAATTTAACTTCACCTTAAATAACATGCTCGAAATATTTAAAACCAAAATATCTTTAGAAGCCAACTGGAAAATCAAGCTATAAGTAACGATAAGTTTGGTAAAGAAAGTTCGTTATACAAACCAAATAGAACTCAGATACAAGACGACAATTCAATGACCTAAATTAATTCATTTTCCCAGCCCTTGATCCTAGATAATTCTGGAAAAGCTAAACAAATTTCGTCGCTCTTTATTTCGTGTTTTCGTATGTTTTGGGCGTGGGTTGATATCAAACGTAAACACTTTAGATGATCTTTTATTTATTCGAGATCCAACCTGTTTTTTTTTCTGGATTTCTACAGAAACCGAAATTGAGGTTTTTATTTACGAGCTTATCACAAATTATCTAATGATATCGATCAAGTTGTTTACGATATTCAAGAAATTTTTGCTTATCTTTTTTTTAATTGGCAACATTTTGAAATAAATGTAAGGTGGACCTGGGTTATCCGGAGGCGGATAAACTGGAGAACATTTTTCACTTTTTCTTTACAAAATAAATTGTGAATATTAAACTTTTTAATATTTCTGAGCAAAATTTATTAGAAAACATTTGATGCAAAAGCAAAAATAATTTTTCTAAAATATGTATAGAATACAATAAATTATTTGCTTGAAAAATTAAAATTTTAATATTTAAATCAGTACTTGCAGATAGCATAAAAGCATTTTAATATTTATACCAAGTTGTTATTATTGATGATCTAATACTCGGATTTAATTTTACATACAAGTAACACCGTATTAATATATTTCCAAATATCTTTTTAATTAGATATTTTGTAATGGCCTTCATTAGTAATGTGTCATTAGTAATGTATTTACAAAGATCAAAAGAACTTAACGTATCTAATTTCTTTTGATTTTTGCGAAATCATATTAATAATTTATTAAAATTACATAAGAAATGTACATTGTACAACAAAATATAAAATTACATAAAATAAGTAAAAAAATTTTGAATAGCATTACTTTATTCAAAAACTCATATTAATATTTATATAATTTTAACAATGCCACACATTTAAAAAAAATATTATATTATTGACTGAAATATGACAGTTTTATTAAAAACATTCATTGACTAATTTTTAATATTACTAAGTTTTAAAATGCGAACCAATATGAATAGTTTTCCAAAAAATAAAAAAGAACATTATTAACAACATCATTATAAAGAATAAAAAGTTAAGTAGGCCTATTGCTTTTACTATACATGTAGATGCTTATCTTCAAAATTCATTCATTGGTTTCAAAGAACGCAACCTTGGAAACTATGAAAAAATTTTATATTTAGATACGTATCCATGGTAATCACGTAAAAATTATATAAAAATGTAACACGTACGTAATAATTAATTAATGTTAATAAATATTTTTAAATACTAAAATAAATTTCTTCCTATCGTAACAATAAAATTCGTTAATACAGTAAATGTTCTTGGAACGCAAAAAGGTTTTCCAAAAATTTTAACAAAATGATGCAATTTCTGAGGTAAATCAGTTGATATAAAAGATGTCTATACATTTTTATTTTTTTCCCATCTCGTTATCACGTTTATTCAAATTGCTTCTCCCTCGACTCTTCTAAAATGCATTTTTTGATAAATATTTACGAAAAATAAAAGTATTTCTTAGCAACTGCTGGGAGCAAATTCTGACAACATGTCACTCCAATTCATAGACATTTTTTCTATTATTTTCTATTTTGTTTTTGTTGTAACTTAAAAAAGCCTCTCGCGAGGCAATTTGTGAGAAACATCGGAGATTTGAAGACGAAGTTGAAGCGCTTATTACCAAATATAATATACGACTTGTTCGTCGTATCGATTATTTATCAAACATGATTATCCTCAATTTTCAAAATCAAACCAGAAAAACTAAGAGCATGCATAGCTACGAAGGTTAACTATAGCTGCTTTTAAGCTGGACATCTTGCTATCAAATTGACATGTTGATTTAAAGTGAAACGTGTTAAAATTCCAAAGGTTAACATGTTGTAATAAAGAGTATAATATGTTGCGATGAAACTTATAACATGTTCCTTAAACGTAGAATACAGTATATGTTGTTATCAAAAGCAACTTGTTGCAATGAAAAATAACTTGTTTTGAAATTTAACATGTTGTTTAGAAATTTAACATATTGCATTGGTGACGAGCATGTATATGGAAAACAGAATGTTGCTATGAAAATTAACACGTTGCAATTAAAAGATAAAATGTTGCTTCGAAGCATAACAATGTTTTTAGGAAGTGTAACGCGATGTTATGAAACGTATAATACGTTATGATGAAAAGTTTAACACGTGGGTATAAAAATCAATGATTTTTCTTAAATATACCTTTTGTTTTCAAGTTTAACAAGTTTCTGCGAAACTTCACAGGTTGCTATTAAAAGTATAACACGTTTTCATAAATAAAATAAGAATAAAAGGACCTAATATAGGTAAATCGATCGCCCAGTGTGCCTATACATGTATTGTCACAATAATAAAATAGAATAAGGTGTAGGTGACCTTTGACCTGCGTTTATTTTTATCCGTATAGCGTTTATTAAAGCGTGAGCACGGTTCAATTAATGCTTTAATTAATAAAAATGCTGGCCGTTGTATTGTTTCTCCTCCTAGGTGATCGTAATAAGAATGCATTTCGTTGTCAAGGTTCTACTTTTTTATATTATTTTCATATCTAGATCATAAAACGCCTTTTTCGGTCGAGAGCTTAACCTTAATTTTGGCTTTTATTGGATGGAAGGTCGTAAAAGCCAATTAAAATCGAAAAACATTACATTACAGGGTGATATCAAGTGACCTACAAATGATCTCCTATTACGAAATGATAAAAACAAAGCAATACATGTACACGTACTTATTTTTTTTAAAAAGAATAGCAAATAAAACATGAATTTCGTAAATTTGATTTATTTTCTTAAAAAAATGATATCAAATGATGAATTTTTAATTGATTTCATACTTGTTTTTCCCCATATTTTATAAGAAATATGGGAAATGTATTTCATAATTTCTACTAATAGTTTCATACAATATTTCCTGTTTTGAAATTACAGAAAATGCAGCTTTAAACCATGTCAACGAAGCTCAGGTTTGTGAAACTTTTATTTTTTAATTCGAGAATAACTGACCTTTATGTTAGAAAAAATTTCTATAAATTCAATGAAAAAAAATTAAACAATTTTATTAAAACGTCAAATAAATGATAACTAATATAAATATATAAATGTGCATTTTTTTAAATCAAACTGTTCGTTAGTATTTTTATTTTATAATAATAGGCTACTTCAATAATTTATTATTACTTTTTGTATAATATCTAATTTATATCAATATTTGTAATAAAATTTGCATGAATCTTCTTTATTATTAATCGTATACGTTTTACAAAATATACAAATGTAAAATTCACAAGTTGTCCGATAATATACTTGTTTAAAAACAAACAAAGAACCTGATGCATAATAACTAATAAATTACGTAAATATATAATTATACATTTTGTTTTTTAAAATACTAACATTAATTTGTGATAATATACTTTATATACATATTATGTACACGTAATAATATTGCTTTATAATAATCCAATTAATACAAATATGTTCAATAATATTATTTTATATTAGAATAGTTCATATCAATAATATGTAGTTTTGTTTAAAAATTAAAATCCCATTTTGAAAACGCAAAAACAATCTCTTTTTGACGCTGACTTTATTTTGTTTCCACATTTCGATCTTATGTCGGTTAGAATTTTCTTCTCTTAAATAAAGTCAATGTAACGTAAAGGATTTGTCCCAAAACGCTCGAAGCGTTTTAGCGAAACTCATTTCCGCCATTTTTCGACTGCAATTTGTTTGAAAAACATCCTCTAAACCCTCTTTTTTGAAGGGGTTTAAGGCTGCCATCTTTCCTTTATTGATTTTTATTTGGACTTAAATTGACCGTAAATTTAGTACGATGGCGTCTCGAGCAATGATACGCAACAAACTAGAGCAATGTTGCTAAAGGAAAATTATCATTGAATTTCATATCTATCTTTTTCTATAAATAACTGCAAAAATAACATTTTTAATTAACCGAAATTTTCATTCAAAAAAAAGTTCATATAGCTGCATTTCGCCTTTGTATTTTTATTTAAATTAGGATGGAAATGAAGAGGAACAATTGGAGAAGTTAAAAGAACTCCCAGGTAATCTTTTTTCCAGTTTTATTTGTAAGCAATTTGTATATTTTCGAAAAACATATGTACTTTTGTTAATTTTATTTAATTTTTTTACATTTACGATCAAACATTTCATTAAATTTAAATTTCATATTTTTATGTGTCCATCATTTTTATGCATTTTTTGTTTTTAGTATTTTTATTAATCACTGTGGATTTATTTTGTATATTTTTACTTTACCATTTAATATTTTTTCTATTAATCTAATTAATAGAATTTTTTCTATTAATCTAATTTTCTATAATTAATTTGTGTTTTCTGGTGGTTACCTGGGCACCTCCACTGTATCCTGCCCCCAGGGAAGGCCACCCCTGGTTAATAAAAACCGGGCCATGGTAGTTACCAGTGTTAAACCCTCCTCTTATGAGCCATGAATTCAGGGCATTAAGGATCATCATGGCTGTTGGCGGGAGGTGCATTTACCCCTATTACTCAGTTTGTTTCCACCTCAAGGGCAGCAGCCCATAGGAGCACAGGTGGGAGCCGGTCAGTAGCCCATTGAGCTACTGACCAGCTCCCACCTGTGCTTTGCAGCCTGAGCTAGTCTGGATAGGGTGGCGCAACCTGCCTAAATCCTGGGGTGTAAAGCAATAGACTTGCTGCTGCCTCAAATACTACACCAGGTGGAGCTCCCAGTAAAAACACGCCCCGAACTGCATTTCTGAATGTTCCCTGCCTGGGGTGCTCTTCCAGGCCAGTCCTGGTGTTCAGGGTGGCTGCTCTTCTACCTGCCCTCATGTTTCTTACTGCTCGTCATGCAGATGGCGACTTCTTTGAAAACGTGTCTCCATTCCTTTTATACCAATCCATATCCAGTTTTCTGGCACTCTTATGCCCACTCTAAGGACAGACTGCCTACCCCCAGTTTCCTTCTCCTAGGTTCTACTTTTCAATGGGCCCCATGGGACTCAAAGAGTCATGCCCCATGGCCCTCTATTGCCCACCAGCTGGACTATGGCTATCCTCCAAAGAAACTGCCATGGCATCCAACGGAATACTCCAGAGTTCTGAGATCTTCTAACTTCACATCAACCCACCTGAGTTGCCCCTCCAGGTGACTCCAAATTGGAGTTGCCATTCTTGTCCATAATGCTTTTCCTTCATGTTCCCTCCCTTTCACAATCTCCCTTGAAGCTGCAGCAGCTTGGGGCTTTCTCCTGCTCCCTACCACCATCTGCTCCATTTACCTACCTAGTTCCTCCCCTCTTTGCCTGCTTAAGCTTGTTCGGCTTGCCTTCGAGCTCCTCAAGCCTCTCCTCCTGGGGGACTTTAACGCAGACAACCCACCACTGACAACGTAAAGATAAACATATGGAGGAGGCTACAAGCTCTCCAGAAGACACGCAGTGTGAAGAAAGTCCAGGACAGATTAGAACAGAACAGAACTCTTGGTACAAAAAAAGGTCAAGAGGATGAAGGGTTTGGACAAGGAATGGTACGGACCAAAAGCAATGCGCAGCATAACGATGGCAAGAGACAAGAATGTGGAAAACCATCAATGGCCCAAGGAAGGTTGTACAGACTAGTGGTGCATCACCAAAAAGCAGGTGGCTGTGGGTGAGGCGGGTTAGGCCAAAGAGAAGGCAGGAAAAGACAACATCCTCTTGACAAGAGAGGAAGAGGGGCACAGTAGTGGTCTGATCAATGGGTGTAGGCAGAGAAGCTTGTTGGGTGCCTGGGCAGACCAGAGCTTCTGCCAGCGAGCATAAAGGTGCACCATGACAGGTGGTTCTTTGTCGAAAAAATTGTGTTGCCCTGTACACATCTCACTGTCAAGTTGGCAAATAAGGACATTACATCTTCTTTCCTTGGGGCTGCCCAGCCTACCATTCCTAAACGTTTCCCATACCTTATAAACCTGCCCTAAGACTGGATGGTCTTCCACCATCACTGCACTGCTGTTAACTTCCTTATATGCTGTAAAAGCATGTCAAAGTTCTTGCCAGATGCACCCCCGAGAAACTGCAAGCAGCCCTTTACCATTGTACCGAATTTGTACAGGATCTTCTATCACCCCTGATGACCTACACTATGACATGCTCAAGCATCTGCGTCCTTCCACCTTCACTTTATCCTCACCCTTTATAATAAGATCTTGGTGGAGCTGGTCTTTCTTTCCTCCTAGTGCCATGCCCTCATGGTGGCTGTGACTAAGCTTTACAAGTACCACTCCGACTTCCTTGGCAAGTGTTTTATTGCACTGACAAGCTGTCTATGCAATCTTATGAAGCCGATGGTTAATTGGTGCCTGATGTGGTTTCTGGTAACAAGTAGGTTTTTCCAACTTTCAATTGGGCTACAGGAGGGGTTGCTTCTTTGAGTACCCTTTTGCCTTTAAATATATGTAAGAGATGCCTTCCTAAACAAGCAGCACCTTGTCTGTAACCTTTTGACTTGGAAAAGGTGTATGACACCACTTGGTGCTATGGAATCCTCCAAGACCTCCCCTCCATTGATCTCCCTGGTAACCTCCCAACCTTCATCCAGCAGTTAATATCCTTCCATACTTTCCAGGTCTGTATCGGCTCCACCCTCTGCCCTCTGTCTATCCTCAGGAGAATGGGGTGCCAAAGGGGTCAGTTCTGAGCTGCATGCTGTTCCTTATAAAATCAATGAAATGTTCCTGGGCTTCCTCATGCTGCCAAAGGAGGGCATAATGTATACGACCTGTATATTTTCTGCCAATCATGCAGGCTGGCTTGCCTTTTATGCCAGCTCAGCCTTGCCATGGCGAGGCTTACCCAGTAGGCTAAATCCAATAGTTTCTGATTTCTCCCTATTCGAATATAAGCCCATGGTTTTATGAACGGGTCTTGTTTTCAGTAGTAAAGTTATACCGTAGGTATTTAGAGATATCGCAACCCAAAACTTTATTCGTTTTATTTATTTATTTGTACGGTACACTTATCACCTATTTTCTTTGTTGTGTTGTCCTAGCTCTTTTACCGTAGATAATTGCTAACTTTAGGCGTTCTTTAGAACTGGAGCCCTGCCGTGTCTGGGGTAACCCTATGGGCCCATCTCCTGTTTGGTCTGTTTCTGCCTATGGGACCAGGGGTTACCATGCTCTCGTGAAGGTGCTTTATGGCCTTAGTTCCCCCGCGCCCTTAAACGTCAAAACCAACCAACACATTTTAAGATTTAAATGTACATGCATTTTTATAATAATTTCTAAACAGTATATAAATAAAAATTTTGATACATTTTCATTTTACAGTTTTCCTTTATTTTTAACATTAATCTTATATTTTTATCACATATTTCTGATATATTTTCACATCATTTACATATAATATAATTTAATGTTTTTCTGATTTTCATAATTTGTTTATACTTTTTCACATTTAACACATGTTTCCTATATTTTTTACATTTTTTTGTTTTTACATTTTTCATATATATATTTGACTGTTTTCAAACATATTTCCAATATTTCACACATATCTCTATTTTTAAATTTTTTTTATAAATTTAATTTTAATAATACACTTTCATTTTTTACTTATTTTTACAAACTTTTCTTATTTCTTAAAGTTTTTAAATTCTTACTACTGTACATATTTTACACATTCGTCTAATATTTTTTAAACGTATTTCTAATATTTTTACACATTTTCCTATATTTTCCACAAAGTTTACAAATTAAATCTAAGTTTTAAGAACCAATTATTAATTTCATAAAATTTTAAACAATTTCTCAAAAAACTAAATATTTTCTACACCCAGATTTGCTAAAATTTTTGTATCTGACCATTTCGTCCATCGCACAGTGGATCGAAATGCAATTCTAGCTGGTAAAAAGTCCAAAAATTTACGGTGAATGATCATAATGAATTTTTGTACAATCTTCAATAGTTGTGCAACAATAAAATGTAAAAATTTTAACAATTTTCTTTACAACATATTGAGAAAATAGGTTCAAAGTCAGATAAACTAAATCATTGCCAAAAACAGCACATTAAGCTGACATCATTTGTGCTAATTTAATCGACTATTAAGCTATGTTTAGAGTGTTTAATATCTGTTTTGATGGTTTATGCAAACAACTAGCACCTTCAGGTTAGTAACCCATTAATTTGGTCTGAAAATATTTCCTCTATCATAATTATATTATCACTTGAAACCAAGCTATGAAAAATTCAAAATCTTGAAATAAAAACCATAATAAATTAGACTAGAAGTTGTAGTATACTGTGTTATACTATAATAATATTATATTTTAATTGAAGCTAGACTCATACACTATATAACTTACTAAATAACTTTTGCGCAAAAGTGCGCATTAATTTTTTTTGAATTATTTTTCAGAATGACTCTGCCAATTTCTCATAAGTCAATTTTTGACATATGGGCAGAAAATACAAAAAAAACAAGAAATAATGCAATATTTGCATATATTTTGCAAGAGCTAGGCAACTCATCTTTGCTAGATCATGTTTTAAAAGAAATTAAAGCAAGTAGTTTTTCTCAAGACATTAAGCAAAGATGGGGAAAATCAGGGAGACACCGAGACTCCACCCTTTCATTGCTTTTTTGCATGTTTCACCAAAAACTAAACACAGTGAATTAATTCCAGAAGTATTTAATTAACTGGAACAACAGGAACAGTAGTCATTCCAAGTCTTTTTTTAGTTTCAATCAGTTTTTCCCTTTTAAACTATGTGTATTTGAGCAATTACAGTACTAATGTTAGTTTTTAATGTTTTTTGCTATGTTTCAATGTTCCAATACTATTAAATTAATGTAATATGTTTCTTGAATTTTTTTAGCTTCATAATATAAAACCTCATAATATTAAAAACATTAAATCTGACATTCTGTAAAATTAAATTGCCCCTGGCTATTGGGCCTCACCTCAAGTTTTGTCTGTTTCCGGGACTCTAGCCCATTTCCTGTTTGTAAAATTTGGTAAATTTTCTGTTATTTTAACTCATTTACATCATTTAAACATAATGCATTTGGAATTTTATCCTCTAATGCCAACGAATTTTACGATATTAATTTTTAAAAGCCAGATTAGCATTTCGACCCACTGTGCATCGCCTGATTTTTTGTTCATCAACGACAATGTCAACAAAACTGTCATTGTTATTTGGTTCTTTTTGTCTTCGTAGACCTTTTGACCTTTAGGCTCGGGCGCTAAGTGCTTTTGGGATGAGACGACATCGAAATGTTATGAAATATAAACGAGGCGAAGAGGCTTATTATTAAACAAACAACGATTTATTTTATCGATTTTTACTCTCCTGTCTTTTGTATTTTTTTTCTAGCCAATGTCGCAGTGTCGAAAACACAAACGAAAACAGTGACTAAAATTAACGGAAAAACGGAAACGCACAGCACGAAACAGGAAACAGGTAGCGAAATTTGGTTATTGTTTCAATTTTTAAACTGAAAATATGCTCCTAATCGAAGTATGATAGAGCGCCGATTACCTGTAAATCCAGGAAAATGAAGTTTTACGGATTAACGAAATAGCGGAAAAACGACGAAATTCTAGAAAATTATATAAGTTGGATATGAAATCGTTTTTCTTAGTTATGAAGCGTCCAAAAAGAATGAACGCCAATCAGTAAATTTAAAAAAAATGCAAATTGGTTGAAAAGTGTGTTCTGTAAATCTCGCATATCTTTAAAAAATACGACATGTATAAAAACATGTAAACATTTTGTGTACATTTCTTAGATTTTCCCATAATTAAAGTAATATTAAAGTGTTTTTTCCTATAATTGTGTACATTTTTGACTCAATTATTTAGACTGAATAATTGGAATTGTTTCTTTTTTTCCCTAAACATTTCACGTATTTTATTACATCATTTTTGTCATAGATTTATCACATATAAAATGGATAAAAAAAATTTTTTTTCAGATCAGATAAGTTGGCAGAAATGTTTTTTCCCATAATTGTGTATATTTTTAACTATTGTTCATTTATTCTTATAAATCGTGTGGTTTTGTTTAACTTTTCACATATATTGTGTTCTGTTTGTACATTGTTTATCACGATTCTTATGAAAAACATTTCTGACAAAAACAATTATTATTTCAAATTATAGAAATTACCAGATTTGTATTTTGCTATAATTTTGTATCATTTATTATATCATTATCATATTTAGGCAAATTTGGAGTATCTTATGTGAGTTTGTTAACATTATGCATGTACTTTTTGAAAAAACAAAAACAATTATTTGATTTTTTTATAATTAGTAAAAATAGGGGTTTACCACAATTCATTCCTATTTTTACTATTCACATTTTTCTCAAATAACAATTCTCAATATTTTAAATTTTTATTTTATATCAAAAATTTCTCAGAAAATGCTTTATTCTTGTGTTTTCCAAGAAACCAAAATCGATTATTCGTCAAAATCACTTTCCGAGACGTCTAGAGTCAGTGTCTGGAGATAAAAGGTCAATTGATGTAATTTCTTTAATCCAGTCGAAGATACGGCCAGCGGTCAAACGCTGTCCAAGATATCTCAACACTTGATCCAGACCTCAGATGCCGGAGACGGAAATCCAAAAACCGTATTGAAAACGGAAGTGGACATTCCATCCAAGGGAATTCACGAGGTCACTGTCAGCAAGAAGCCCAAGAAACAGCAGCAAAACCAAAGGCTTACAGGTGGCGCCTCCTTGGACAGTCTTAATAATGACTTAGCAGAGGTAGGACAACTACTGTAAGTTACCTTACAACAAAAGTATAGCTTTTCAATAAACTTGGATTTACAGCATATATTCGATTATCCGAAGAAAACCTGATTTTTCCGGATAATTGAAAAGTGAATTGTACATTCATGTTTCAGCTATTGTAAACAGGTATAGACTAAGAATACTACATTTCATATTATAACAAAATAACCCGTTGTTCTACTACAGCATATTTCTGTTGAATTAAAAACAAAAGTTAAAATGGTTGGGATTTAGCTATCAGTAGAATACGGCGCCCTCAATATAATAATACTAAATTTCATATTTTCAAACAATATCTCATTGCATATAACCTTATAATAAAAAGGAACAAAGTATAATGGTTGGGATTTAGCTACTGAAAAAATTCGGCGACAAGAAACACCCTCTAGTAGTGATAAAGAATAAACATTTTAAAATCAGTTTTAGTTTATAAGTATTAAATTTCCCATTTTCAAACCATAAGAAATTGCATATAACATTCTTTGTAATTAAATATGAAATGTTATAATAGTTGGGATTTAGCAATAAAAATCTCAGCAATATGTAACTCACTCTAGTAACCATCAAAGAAAGTCAACCTCCAATCTTTATAGGTGATATTCTGAATACTGAATGCTATATTTTTACACTTAAAACTACTTATGTAACATTTTAAGTCAGCTAAAAATGCATAGGCCTTTTTTATGATTTTTTTTTGGAATTAACCATATTAAAAATTAGGCAACACGTATCTCTCTCTGGTAGCAGTAATGGAGTAACATCCACCACGCATTATCAGAAATCGCATGCATGAATATTAACTTTTCATATTTTCATTGTACGAAACATTTTCTATAATAAAAAAAATTAATATGCTATGTTAGGATTTAGTGAATAGAAAAATCCAACACTTTACTCCCTCTGGTAGCGATAGTGAAGAAACGTTCTCCAATCGGTATTCGTCCATATACAGTATGAACATTACATTTCATATTTTCCAACAATAACTACTTAAATGGAATATTTTGGACAATGGATAAAGCAAATTCTATAATGGTAGCGAATTCTAAGTTTTGTATTTTCAAACAAAAACTTCTGGCCTGTAATATTTTGGACAAACAGAAATTGCACAATTTATGAAGGTTGAGATATAACAATTATAAAAACTTCTCGACGAGTTATTCCACTATAGTAGAGGTATTCAAAGCAGTAGGCTACTTTCTCCAATATCACATCCAATGTTCATAAACACTAAATTTCACATTTTCACACATAAAAATTCCCTTATAAAGCGTTTTGTATAATTAATTAATATGAAGATATTATAATGGTTGGGATATAACCATTGTAAAAATTCCGCGACACACGGTTCCCTCTGGTAGCGGTAAGGGAAACCTTCCTCCAATAAGCTAACAGTTAGCAATCTTTTGAACACTGACTTTTATATTTTTACTCAACTTCTTTCCTGTAACATTTTTTAACACTATAAGAGATTCAAATTTTATAATGGTTGAGATTTATCTAAAGTAAACAATTGTCGACACGTATATACAACTGTAGCTTAAACAATTCTATCATTAACCTCAAAAACATACTTAGATATAAATTAACAAAAATATGTATTGCATGATTTAGGATTATTACCTGCCATATGATGGTGTCCAGTACAGTCCAGGTGACATGGCCGAATACATTCGTCGGACTGGAGACGATGAAGGAGTCGCTCTTGCCGTAGAAGAACTCATGAGAGAAGGATTGGTTAGTAATGCCGCACCATTACTTTTACTGTTGTTCATTGTACATTTGTGGTGGTCAAGTGGTCAATCCATTGGGGTGCGGACAAAAGGTCGCCGGCGAAAGATCGCCGGTCATTTGGTAGGCGGACATAAGGTCGCACAACAAGAAGATCGCTAGGCAACATGGTCGAATGGAGACAAGATCGTCTAGCAAAAAGGCCGCCAAACATGAAGATCGCCAGCACAAAGGTCGTTTGACAGAAATGTCGCCTAAATTAAA
>JAQGBX010001896.1:0-22566 GCA_034698745.1 Megaphyllum sjaelandicum | reverse complement strand
CTAGCGCCAACCAGCGGGCAAATATTGGTAATGCATTTAAATTACCGATGGTTTGCCCGCTGGTTGGCGCTGGCGGTTAAAAAAATTAGAAGTAAGAATTAAAAGTACCAATAACCGCGAGCCCTAAGAACAGTGTACATGTTCATTATTTTAATTTAATTCAGGCATTTTTTTGTGTAGTTACCACCTGTGTACAGTGACGAACATACGTGTAGCATTTTTATTTGGTCACTCTTAACAGGTGTTACTGTATTTGCAGGCAAAAATGATGTTTCAAGAAATGCAGGCGAACGTTTTTGTAATGTTATGAAACGTTTTATTTGTATAATCTTTTATAAACCTAATTGAAAAGACCTCGCTTTATACGAATTAATTTCTGATATTGCGAACTCAATGCGAATTATGTCCATTTCTACGTTTAAAATGGAGAATTCCCCAATAAAAGTTGCAGGATCTTTCCATCCATACATTGGGATTAGGATTTCATCCAAATTTCGATGAAACTTTAGCTATTATTGTTGAACTTATTTTCGGCTGACTTGTGATAATACGAACTACGGTTAACTAAACATTTAAATCAATGGATAAATTTATCATACTTTGTTTTTTCTCATTTAGGTTCGTTGCATTTCTACGATTGTCCAGTTCAACCGTACATTCCTTTATATCTAATTATTATGGGAATAATAACACTCGTTTTTTCAATGACGTGCTACACCGAGCGATGTTATTTCGTACTTTCGTATGACCCCACTGTCAGCGATAATTGGTTTTCGGAGCGATTCTGCGGTCGTTTAAGAACTGCTCACACTGTTGGAAAAGTACTCGTAGGTGGCGTCTTTATTTCAGGTAAATTGTTCAAATTCTGAATTCAAAGCCAAGGAGATTTGGTCAATATTGCGATCAAATTTTGCAACAATTAGCAACAAAAAATTTCCTCTCTGTTTTCTCCAATCTGGACGTAGCTTCCCAGCCAGGTGCTCGTTGTGTAAGGGTTGAATATCTTGTTAATTTAGGCACTTTACTTGGTTTTTTGTAGATACAGCGTAGCCATAAAGTCTGTTGCACCCCCAAATCTCCAGAATGGGTGCAAAAATGGTAATTCAGACAATAAGAACATATAGGAACCATGGAGCGTTGAATTTAATGGTGCCTAAAACAAATGGCCCCAAGGTCCATTTTAAGGGTTCTATATTTTATACGGTAATAGCCATAATGAAAATGTTAATTAGAAGGTTGTAGGGCGTCGAAAATTTAGTTCTTCATTTGTAACATTTGGCTTCATTTGTAACATTTAACTATCGATCGCCTCATAACAAATGTCTTCTGGGCTTCTTGTACGTTTGCACCCATGCATAACACTTCTACATTACAGGAAAGCTCGATTCCTAAGGCAAACCAGGTTCTATAGCTTTGATGCAATGTAGCGGTGTTATGCATGGGTGCAAACATGCCATAAGCCCAGAAGTCATCTGTTGTGTGGAGATCGATAATTAAATGTTGCAAATAGTACCACTAAACTTAAGTTTACGACGCCCTACAACTTTTTAATTGACGTTTTCTTTGTAGCAATTACCGTTTAAGAGATAGGACCTAAAAGCCCGTGAAATGGGCCTTGGGGCCAAATGTTTTGGGCACGATTGCAATCAGCACCCCATGGTTCCTATGAAGCCATGAAGCCATTCTCGAAATTTGGGGGGTGCAATAGACTCTTTTGCCACCCTGTATATCTACCGTATACGACGTGCAAAGGCTGCTTTACGAACAACAAACAAACTAACAATTCGCACGAATCCTTCTTTGACACCTCTTCGTCGTTATTGATAAATGTATCCTTGTCTGAGAATATTTGGATCTTATTTAAATTGGATCTTATGAAGATCATACCCGATTTTAAAGCGAAATTTACAATAAAAAACACAAAATGTATAGATTGGAAACGATAAAAAATAAGTTTCGAGACTCGATGAAATAAAAATCTGGTTTCAGTTTGAGTTGTACCTCGTTTAATTCCCAGACCTGGAAAGTCAGGGAACTTGACAATTTCTGGAAAAGTCAGGAAAGAATGAATAATTTTGAAAAAGTCAGAGAAATTTAACGTATTAATGTTGTCACAATTCTTCTACGTGGTTAGCTCGGGATCCATTTGCAAAATTTTGAAAACATTTTCAGTGTGAATTTGCAAAAATTTCAATTTCAGAGGACAAATTTGCTACATTTTCAACAGTTTCCCAGGACAACTTTGAAAAATGTTGACAGTTCTCGAAGACAAACTTGAAAAATTTTCCACGTTTATCGAGCATTTATGGAGAATTTTTTTTTCATATTTTCAACAGATTCTGAGAGCGACTTTACAAAATTCTCAACCATTTCAGAGTACATATTTTCAAAATTTACAGCCTTTTTGAGTTCAGATTTGCAAAGATTTCAACATTATCCAAAATACAAATACGTAAAATTTCCGAAAAATGTTGGACAAAAACACGACTCGCACAATAAACGATAAACGTCAAAAACACGTTTAAGATTGACCTTACCAAAATAATCGTGCATGTATATTTACATACACTGTATTTTTAAAATTATTTTTGCAGCCACGCCTGAAATTTAATTTTCAGTGAATTTTAGTGAATTTAATTCTAATGCATTCGATGCTTAGATGCACGCATGCGCCTTGTCCAAACGTGCCATGCATGTACGAAACACGCTCAAACTTGTTTCGCGCGTTTGCGTTACGTAGACATTTGTAAATTTTATCGAATTATGCGATGAAATGACCGAATTAAGCGACTTTTTTTTACATAGGACCGTGTAGGAAAAAATCCGTTCTGATTTTTCACCGAATAAAATGGCTGACTGGACTAAGCGTGATCGAATTAAGCGGCTTTCACTGTACTAGTATTACCATTTTTTACTGACATCCCTTTTATTTTTTTTATTTGCAGGTTTGGTTGCTGTTTGCATGGTTATGAAGCCCAATTTGACCGACGATACCAAATCAAATTACTGTCACATGGTTCTGTATTGGTACGCCGTCTGGTTCAACTCGTTGATGTGTATTTATGCAATTATAGCGGCAGCGTACTTTTTGTTCATGTGTTTGAGTACACTGTAATTTAATTGCATCATTATAAATGAACTTATAAAACATAATGTACATGTATTAAAACAATTTTCCACGTTTTGTGAGTATTAATTTGCAAAATTTTCTACGTTTTCCGTGTACAAATTTTAAACATTCTCTAGATTCTCCTTGTACAAATTTTCCACATTTTCCGAGGACAAAATTGCAAAAAAATTTAACTGCTGCCAAGCACACATTTTTAACATTTTCCGAATACAAAATTTTCATGCAATTTTTTAATTGTTTAAAAAATATTTCTATGTCAATTTTCAAAATTGTCATCAATAAATTTTAAAAAATATTTTCCAGTGTCAGTTTTTCAGGCTGTCATTGGTCAGGGAAATTTTTTTAAAACCTGAAAAAGTCAAGGCAGTTGAAAATGAAATTTCTGGGTGAACCCTGGTCATTTTTTTCTGTTTAAATTAGCGAGGTTCTTTGGCCAGAAACACAACAAAACTTTTAAATTAAGAAAGATAATTTTTTTACCACTAGCGCCAACCAGCGGGCAAACCATCGGTAATTTAAATGCATTATCAATATTTGCCCGCTGGTTGGCGCTAGTGGTAAAAAAGTAACATTCTTTCCTAGAAGTTTTGTTGTGTTCTTACCCATAGTCCTACTTTCCAACACAAGGTAAGTGTTTCTCATTTCTTTTAGCTTTCCCGAAAAAAGCCGGTCTTTAACGCTAGTACAGTATACCTTCCCTCCCCCCCCATTAATAAAAATGAATAGAATGGATGCAAAAATTGATATGGGGATGAACATATAGTTACCATAGGGTGCTGAATGCAATGGTGCCTAAACAAATTGGCCTTGTTCTTCATTTCCCCCTCCCCCCCCCCCCCAAAAGTGCACCCATTTTGTTTATTTTGAGGAGGGGGGAGTAATCAGACTTTTTACTCACTCGGCATTGTAAGAGGCTTTCTTTTGCATTTTAAAAATTACTTAAACATCCAAGAACTCATTCTTGGATGTTTAAGTTCTTGGATGAATATTCAAAAATCCAATTAAACAACTCAAAAGCTTCTACTTTTAAATTTAAATTCCTAGGTTTTATTTATCCAGCGGTCACGAAGATCGGTTGTTTGATCAAGGGCTACGTGTTAAGTAAGTAACCGAGTTAGCTCGCTTAAATCTTGGACAGGGTTTCCTCCCTCCCTCATTTTCCGCTCCATTGCAATTTCAAACAGCTGATCACTTCAATAATTTGCAGGCCCTTCTATATGCTTTGTTTCACTGATCAAATTCAGGAGCAATTTATACGAGAACATCGATACTTCCAACTCGTTGAGCTGAGCTCAGCTTTGAAATCGAAACGAAACGTGTTTGCACTTTACGTTGCATTAACCTTCAATTAAAATGACGTGCAGCTCATTTGGAATCAAGTTTAAACGCCGGGCTCATGTCAGTGCTTGCGGCAAAAAATCGATCCCACTTTAACTGGAAATTCATAGCATTTCAATGCAGCCTGAGAAGTTACGCAGTACGTCTAGAGTAAATAAAAAGTGCTTCCATTTTATGAGTACACAGCTGTAGGGTTCGTGCATTTTCTGGGATGTACAGTACATTTCAATTAAATGTTTTAGGCACTAACTTATACAATAGCTCTAGTAGTTCGCGTTTATATTATATACATTTACAGTACAATGCTTTTAAGTCGGGTACACACTATCACCAAACCAAAACGAAAAACTCCAAAATTGAAAGATTTCTGGTTTGTAGCAACAACAAAAAATGGCGTAGCAAACCGTTTTTGATAAGCTAAAAACTTGTAAATCAAGCTTGCAAACTAAGTTTGGCGTTCTCGTAGCGTGTCGTTGAGGTGAAAGGAAAGTAGCCAAACTTTTGCGTTGGCGCTGCTATATCAACGCTTCGTCTGTATGACATCGATGATACAACAGACGACTCGTATCTGATAGGGTGAATTTGATTGTCTGCGTCTGCTAAGTTTTGTCAATATGTGTCAGTGTGTACGCTCAGGTTTTGCAAAACTAGTTTGTATTAATTTTTTGTAGAACGTTGAAAGTTTGGGGTTTGTAGTTTTTTGTTTTGGTTTGGTGGCTAGTGTGTACCGGACTTAAAAATACTGTAAAACAAAACTGTACAACGAGTGTTTTCATATCTGTCGATTACAACATAAACATCCAGACTCATTGTCTAAGGTATATCTAAAATAGATAAAGATACAACTGTAGTTGGCACCGAGAAAGAAATTCAGCATGTATGATTATTTTTGCAGTTCGAGTAAAGTTCTCGAAATACCCATAACTCGTTAGTCGAATGGTGCATCACAAAGCTACAAGATTTGCTAACCCCCAATTATAGATTTGGTATAGTCGTGTTATGGCGCATAGGCGCCAATTATAGTTGAATCAATATTTTAATAAAGCATTGGAATATTATCACTTGATTAAACAATCGACTGTTTATTTTCATATCCATTGGAAAGTTAAAACTTGCTCAGGAAATAATATCCATTTTATACATTATTATTAATTCGAGTATAATATTCTAGTCAGACTCGTATGATTCGGCTGCTCGCTTCTTTCATTCAATGAATGCAGTTCATTAGCGATGGAATCTACTAAAAATAGATTCTCTTGAAAGATTTTATGCGTCATTCGTCCTTAATGGAATTCGTAGCCTTCATCAAAATCCTTACATGGAAACTACATTAAAATGAAAGTTATAGGCTACATTATTCGAGTTAAGCTAATGGAAAATTTTGAATATTATGCCAACTCTCGTGATCATGCTCTGGAAATATTAGATTTAATCACAAAGTTATCCAACGCTCAGTTTCAAACTTATTTCTCGCATAAATTTAAATACTTTTTAAAGTTTATACCAAAAGAAACCATCGACTGATAACGTATCAACGCAATATTATAGGCATCCCAAATGCATATATGCTATTTAAATAAATCTAGCAAATAAATCATTTGAATTAGCCCACGAATTTGCTTTTAGCTTAACGAGCTTTGTTGAAATAAACAAGCTATTCCACAATAATTCACTTATGCAATGAAAATTTGATGCACACATTAATTGCCATTATGAGAGACAAAAAATAATGAAAGCGGCGCGCGTAATTAAACGTAAGCGTTTTTGCCTCGGATTAGTGTTGAAAAGCACTTTAAAAACTAGATCAGCTATTAGAGATAAAATAAGCGGGATTAAACAAACAAATGACAATTTGTTAAATTACTCGAGGCACTCACCTACCAGTATAATACTAGATACAAAAACCACCGTCAATCACACTAAAGAGTTATTAAAATTAGCAATGGATTAATCACGAAGAAACAAGTGCATTGTAAAAACGCCGTGCACGTATACTGCACATGTATAGGTGCTTCTGTTTCCAAAAGGGGTATGACGTAAGCCAATATCATTTAAAATTAATACAAACTACGGGGAAATTTACGACATATGGTCTCGATTGCAACTCAAATAATTTATTATCTCGGAATCCATGTATCGTTGCGTTTAATCGACTCTTAAATTACTGAAAGACTCGTTTGTAGCGAAAACTACTTATGCTCGGTGTAAGCCTGTTTCGCCATTAGTCTGAATATTTCACTTTTATGCACCAATTCGTTTTGTTGGAACTATAAATTGGGGCTGAAATCCTTTCAATGGGCCTATAATTTGCGTTTAATGTCCAACGTATGTGTAGTCCATTTTTAGCGCAGTATTCCTACGAATCGAATAATTCATTTTTATGCTTCCTTTGATGCAAACTATGACCAAGTATTGGGAAACCTTTTCGATGTGGTAACATTTTTAAGGTCACACGCATGGGCAAACATGGAATAAAACAGTGAAGCGTTTAATTAAATAGCAGCTCCGTGGAAAAATAACGGCGATACAATCAACGTTCTTGTTATTTCATAATAAATCGTGTATTTTAGCTCTTTTACAAGAACAATCATGTCAACGAACTTCAAGCATAAATCATCCATTTCCGAATTTACGAATGGACACCATTTATTTGATATTCAAGCTTTCATTTCAAAAAATGAGTTTTCCAGAACCTCATTACAAAACCTTTACAGCAAGAGCATTTCGAAGTCTAGCAACTATTTGCACTATAGACTGACTAATGTATACATATGCATGAATTAAAGTGCAGGATTATCTGTACAAAAATTTAGTGACTTTTTAATACACAAAACGATGTTAACCCAATCGGGTTTTTTTGGGGTTTTTTTTTACTATAGAAATGTGCGTATCAGCCATTGTCAAAAAGATTTATCAGCAATTGTAACTTAGAATTAGTGGAAATAAATATAGTGCTGTTATCAGCATGCATTTATTGTCGAAAAAGACTCGATTTGTCATTCAGCACACTACCGCAGAGATATGGATCAATTTCACACTCACAAAAAAAATGGAATGAAATAAAAGACACGCCAAATTTACGCTCGTAGATAAAACCAAGTTAAATATTTTCAGTTACATTTATTTCGCATTCATTTATATAAACATATAAACCCACGTAATTCAATTGGGGGGGAGGAGATAGTGTAGCTATACATGTACGTGATGCTGCGTGTATACTATACAACTGCATAAAAAGATTCTTTATTACAGTTGTAGGCTAGTGTCAACTGCGAGAATAGTGATAGGATTAGTACGTATAATTGCCCGTCATCTTTTTCTATTGAACGCTTTATATCAATATACTAACAATTGACTTTTCCGACAACCTGCAATTTTTTTCATTACGTATATAAACTTTCGTCGTTGACAACTTCTTCAAATCTGTCGACAACTTTGTTCATTTTTTTTAAAAAAAACAGTTACATCCCGCGAGATAAAGCTCAGTTTTTATCGTAAAGATAGTGAAGGATTTTTCTCGCCGAACTATTACGAAATAGTCTACTCTGTTTTAACTTCCTTTTAGAGAAATTTGATTTGTCTGATTTGGAACCAGACGTCCGCATCAGCCAGCAAATATGGGATACAGTATGTTTACATGGCAAAATGTAATTACGTTTACTTTTCGTCTGTTGTGCGCCACTGCGCCAACATAGTACTATGAGTGTATCATGACTGCACACGTGATTACGTGAGCAGCTTCCCAACGAAACCGCATAGCTATTCGGATTCGATGCATGAAAAATGTGCTGACGTTCAGCAGCTTTCATTACTCCTTTTCCTATTTGCCCAATTGGGATGCCGATGAAATTAGTGCGCTCAATTAGCTGCCCCCCTTAGATATTCATATCCGTGACAGTGTGGTCAACTGTTTGATCATTATGATAAATTGATCCAAATTTCCCATTAGCATTCAGCCAAGAGAAACCGCACAATATATATACTGTACATTTGAAAAGGTTCGCATCTCCAAGACTGAAACAAAACAGACCAACCTCCATACTTAGGAACCTCTACGAACTGGGCAGCCAGTTCCCGAAACGAGACTGCAGTAATCCACGGAAAGTATTTCCGAATACAACAATAATTTGAAACGCGATTAATAAGAGGTCATCCATAAAGGACGTCCGGCAAAGGTGGGAGGAGAGGTACGTTGAAAATGGGACACAGACAGACCGGGGAGGAAAATTTCAAGGAAAGTGGACGTCCTGATGTCAACTTGTGCTTAAACTGTCATCAGTTTTAGATGATAAATTGATTGCATTGTTTTAATTTTCTGGTTAGTCAATTTATAAGCAAATTTGCTGATTTCTTCAGCTTACAAAGCCTGCATCAGTTATTAAATACATTATTGCCACGTATTTATGGAGGAAGAGTTCATTTTAGCCTTAAAAAATGGGTGGCTTGGTATTTTTTATGGGAAATTCCCTGTTTTATTGACAGCTATGAAAGTGTACCGTTAGTTCATTGGTAAACATAGTTCATTAATTGTCTCAGTAATATTTTGGCTAATTATATATTCTGGATAAACGTGGCACACATTAGCATTACTGGTAAGAACATTTTGATTAAATAATTCATCCTCCTTCAAATTAATTATAGTTTGAATTTAAAGTAATGTTATAATATTCTGTAGGTCTGTGGTTCACTAGTGGTAATATTTTCAGTGTAAAAATTCATAAAGAACATTATAAATTGCTTATGTAATGAACAAACTGTTTTCAAAATTGGACGGGACATGTGGGGGAGGATGTGGGGTTACATAAACAGGACACGGGCGGACAGGGGGAGGAATGAGGGTCTAAAAACCTGGAAAATTATAGGACGCCCTTTATGGATGATCCCTAATGCAAAAAGCTAGTTTGGTTCAGCGATTAAACTGTATTTGTTCGACGAATTTCTGTAATAACCTTAAATCAATTGATAAAATGATGGATAATAGCCTGAAATGGGCGAAATATTTGTCTCAGATTTCCTGGGCACCGTTGGGAAGAGATAAAAAGTAGGAGGGTGCAGGCATTCTTGGAGTAATGGGCGCTTTGTAGGCTTATAACATACGTGAGCGTGGCCGATGCGATGTACAGTATATATCCGTCTATCATTTTAAATTCATTCCATCATACATGGCTCCGAAGTATATTGCGAGAAGACAGAGATGTGCGTGGAAGCGTCTGATAAGAAAATTCACGGCTTGTACAACTCGATACGTGGCAATTTAAGCTCGGCATCTCAAGCAACGAAGCAGCCCAGTTTCGAATGCTTCCACCGGATGTGACCATGGTATAGAAAGTCGAAATTTTAGAATTGTGGGTAATATTGGGAAGACATGGGCATCCACCGTGAATCATACAATCTTCCAAGATAATTACTATGAAAATTAAAATATAATAGTCGATAAGAAATTTCAATTTCAGTCCAGAAAATGTTTCATACAAAAAATGAAACGTATATACAGTGTACATGAAGGCTATAATTAAAAATGTAAGAACACTGCTAAATATGATGTAACATATTTTGCACAGCTCAACAGAACCTGCCAAAACCCATAGCACAAATCCCCTAAAGGATAACATCTACATAAACAATAATATATCAATATGTTAATACTACGCGATGTCAACAAACGATTACTTGAGTTAATATATTTGACATCGAAACGATTATATACAGGTTACTCTTAATCAGTTCCCGAAAAGACCCTCATGCACTGATAAATATAGAGCTTTAGGTTTGTGTCAGCTGAAGCTGTCTGCAGACAAGTAGAAAACAATCACTTTCACATCTTTGGTGAAAATAGAGATCCCTCAGATCATTTCTTAATATACAAGAAAAAAGTTAACAACTGAGATTGCTCTTATCTTCATACGGTCTGGAAGATACATTGATGGGTATACAGTAGAAATGCGTGTATTATTAGAGTTAATCTTTGATTTGCCCTTGTAATGTAACCATGCATTTCAACTATTTCATGGTGTGGAAATGCTGCCAAAATAAGCGTGTCTGGCTTCAGTGCACATTTCGTCAAAAATTACCTCGAACCATTCCTTACCAGTCGCAACTCCAGGCCCTAATTTTGCTCCAGATTGGCTTAAGATTCTCGAGATACCCCGATTTAAGTGTTTCCATTTGCATGTAAATAACGTGTCATTTGAGGCATAACATCAGTGGACTACGACTATTTCAAAATGCACTGAATACAAATATGCGTTAAGCATTTTTTAGCACATTTACTCTGCAGGCTGCATACGGGTAAACTTACCATATTTAAAGGGGAATGTCGAATTTTTTATAATTACGACAATGCAACAAATGAAAGCAATTAGAGGAATACAACAAATAAATAAAATGAAAAGAGGAAGACAAATTTAAGGTTTAGTTTTGCGTCGCTGCTACGGACATTTAGGTAGAAATCGCATATTTTTTTTTTTCAATATGCCTTTGCAGAAATGACATTCCTTTAAAGCTGGACATGATTTCCCGAATAATGGGATTACAGCCAATACATGTGCAAGCCATCTTGCACGTGTTAAACAATAAATATACGACTGCTATACTATTGCCATCTTAAATAATTGACTATAGCAGTTACTAAATAATGTCATGCGGCGCAATTTCGAAATGTTTTTAAAAACGTTGTGGTGATCACCGCTTAACAAGGCAGACTTGTTTAAAATAACAGCTGCGATTACTTATAATTTAATTCATTTTACTTAAATTTTCATATTTTCACGGTTATTATCCACTGGCTTATATCCGCCTTGTTATACTTATTGGAGTGTGTAAACATTACTGATAGAATTTCCGGATTTTTCCTAAAATTATTCAAATATACAGTCCAATGGTGTTTAAAACAACTCATACAGCGATCGTTCAAAGGAATCGTGAGTATATATATAGGCATTATAAAATGCTTTTCGAAAAAGGGGCAAACAGTGTACGTATAATTCACAAGGATTCCGTTGCCATCCGTGTCTTGGAAGTCAAAAATTCGTTCTCTCTAGCTCGATGTAATTAGAAATGAAGAAGTTCGCTGAAATATAAAAAGTATCCCGGCTTTATCCAGAACTAGTGATCATAAGATCGGTAATGTAAAGCTATCAGATATCAGCGCTGGCTGAGTGGCTTCTCGGTTGTATAAAATATAGCCCGCAGGTCTTCTCGCGAGCATTCTAAAACTAATAAGTTGCAGTGGATAGCTTTTCTTGTCTCGATGTTCAAATATTGTCAGTTTTTTTTTTCATCAACTTCTCGGAACGGCATGATCAGGCTCGCCATATGCCAGCAAGCCGTGCTTTGGATAGAGCGCCGCGAATGCTCTGGGTACATTATCGGAAACATGTCTAGCATAACGTGGGCTACCACAATTTCTCATAAGAGGCAAGAACTTGCAGTTTGCAGTCATCTTTCCCGTACACTATTGGAAAAAGAAGAGGCACAAGAGTGAATTATTACGCCAGACGTTCTATACATTATCCCGCATCGTGCAGATTTATTAAGCCTAAGCGATTACAAAACCCCTTCCTTAATCGTTCGAGAAATGGGGATAATTCGCTGAGAAGCCACAAATAATATTCTCAATTAGCCCTCGGAAAAAAACGCCTGGATTTCTAATAATGTATTTTGAAATGATATTTTTAGTCGGAATAAAAAGACAACTTTTGAATGCATTTCAAATGCAATATTTTTAACGAGTATTTGGGGTAACGCTACTCAGTGAATAATCCTATGGTGATTTTTATAGATATAGGATACCAAATTGGAATTCAACTTAACAGGGACATACTGTATAATATCACTCATACAGTATGTAAAAATAACAGAGCATTTTAATCTGAAATACTGTTCAAATTAAGGATTTGTCTACATGTATAAAACACGAGAAATCCAGAACTCAAACGGACATTTCCACCAGTAGTAATGAAAACGTTGAAACCAATACTATGCAGCACTGAAAGGGCAATACTTACTATTTTTTGAACATTGCCTATAGGTTGCAGATCTCTCGATGTGATCCCACAAATCCTATTTTTATTAGATCGGGCATTTCAAACTGAACAATCAAAGGTTAGCTGAGCAGAAAAACGCTCCATTTGGTTCGGCCTCGCTCGATAACGGCGTCAGTGTAAATCTTTGCGCAAGACAACTTTTTTTTTTATCAAAAGGTGCAGTTTGATGAACGCAGTTATAAGGTACATACCATTATGTACCTTGGATTAGACGCTAAAATCCTAAAATTCGAATGCGTCCTTGCTTGCAATTTCCGGACAAAGAACTTAAAACATCAAGATTCTGTACCAGAGAAGAAGTCGCCGAGGTATAGGTACAAGTTTCCTTTATTTTATTCTCTATTAATTTCTAAAACAAGTTCTGATCGATCTCAATTTCACCATTGAAGGCATAAGGTGTCGATTTTTCAAACTACCCCCACATATTTCTTTGGACTCCCCCTTAAAGGTGATTTAAAATTCCTATATACATGCATTTTGTTGCTGTTACTGAAAGTTTCTGAAACCCACGAGATTCCTCTTTAAATGGCGCTGCAAAGTATATTTTTGATTTATCTATCCTGCTGCATTTATGGGGATCAATGTTTATTTGAAATTTCTAATTTGTTTAACAGAAATGCGATAGGAAATGTAAAGGAAAGGACTAGGTAACAACAAAATACAGCGATCTATACTTTGTACATGTACATGCACAGTATAAGTAGATCTTTGGTCCGACATATATTCCATGGAACCATCGACTTCATACCCGTCAACTGAATAAAAATTTTCAGTTTTTATATGTACGTTTTAGTTTATATATTGGATGCTACAGAAAGCATTGGCAATTTTAAACTAGTGTGGTTCTTTCTAATTGCTCATTATATGTATACGATGTTGAACTAATTCAATCTATGAAGAAAAAAAACCAATTTACGCAGTTGTATGCATGCAGATGCAAGAAAAATAAAATTTAAATTTCTTCTCTCACACTTTAACATTTATCTTTGATTTCATAATAATTATACGTTTTTACATACAAGTCGTAGTCAGCGCAGTTCAATCATTTCTTGTTAAATAATTCAAATCAATTGGCATTTAAAATATTCGTCAGAGAAAAAATGCAACTTACAATGTAATAATTTTCTGAATACTTTTTTTAGCGCGCATTTTGCAAAAATGCATTCTTGTAACTGCTTATACCGTGGAAAAGATCTAGTTTCTACATCTCACGCGAACTATCCCTAGAAACCATTGTGCTACAACTGCATTATACGTGTATAACGAACTGCTGAGCAAGCTCAATAATGTACACTGTGCAGTGGAGCATAGACATACATTTTAAGCTAGATTAAAATATAGACAAAAAGAGCAGTTGATATCTGACAGGGTTTCTCCACGCATACAATATGTACAATTCAGATTCATTCATTAGAAATATTGATCCACCATTAAAGCATTGTTAATTCAAAATTTAATTAAAAATCTCGACAATGGGAAAATATTGTTGCACGGCGTCGAGTTCATGAGTTATCAATTAAATAGAGACGAAAAAAATTCAGAATGGTTTTGACAAACCCTCGTAGTCATTGTTTGAAGCATTTTGCTTAGTGACCACTCTGCATTGCTCGGATCAAACAAATTCTATATACATTGTACTGGCAATGGTTGGTATTTGAATTTTACGCAAGATTTCTATAGACTGTGCAAATGAAATATCCGATATGATCACGATTGCATTTTTAGATGGTTTACGAATGACTTAGAAGATGTATAAAAATATCATTATTGCCTGAAAATGAGTGACTCCTGTCTAAACGGAGAAATTTCTCCATTTCTAGGTAGTCCAATGTAGACTACTGAATATGTCGAACATATTTTATGGAAAACGTCAATTCCTTAACTTTTCTTTTTTTAAATATACAATAGTTTTTGTAAACCACTTGCAAAATGCCACGAGTTTTTGTGTTAAATAAAGTTAAATCATACACAGTATATCGAGATAAACCCAAAGGCATCAGTACATCAATCTGGGCTGAAAAATGCCGAGTTCTTGTTCCAAATAAAACAATTGCTACGAAACAATTCTTTTGTTCAGATATGAAAATCAAAATTAAAGAGCATCTCCATTTACGAAGTTAATGGTACCGCATCTTGTAATCTTACGTTTTCCGCAAGGATGGGGGGGGGGAGAATTCATTATAAAAAATGGTCGCGCTAACGGAGTTTTAGATATAACTGCCCAAACAAAGGCAGTTCGGTACGAGACATAAATGTAAATGATGCGGACGAATTATCAATGCAGGTCAGGAAACTGAGCTTTCTTTTCCTCTCAACAAGGTTTCAAGCACATTAACATTAATTACAGTATAAATCTATGCATTAAAATGGTAGATACCTGATATACATAGTCGGAAGATCTATAGGTCGGAAGATCTGGGAGAGTATCATCGCGAGATGTGCCAACGATTGTATGGCCATCAATGGAATCATGAGCTATCACTGGATAGATCAAATACCGCGTTTAGAACTCTACAATAGCATTTTGCACAAATTCAAAATGAAATGATAACATCGACAATTGATAGAGAAATCTCAAATGTCCTCGACTCGAAAGCTTTCTTCGCCGACTTGTTTTTGACAGTGCCAACACATCCTTTGAAATATCGATTTCACCATGCACTATCCTCAACGCGAATGACGTCACACCTCTTAATCACCCTTCCAATAAATTTAACTATAAAAGTGGGCAAACTTTGTTCGCAATGACATCGTAAAGCAACAACGCGACCCAGCGTTGACATAACGCACCATCGCTTCTGGAGCGAAAACCTGCCTACAAAAGGCAAAAGAGTTCGCAACTGCGCGCCAACAAATTCGGTTAACGAACGTTGGGTTATTTGGTGGGTATATATATAGTTTATGGGCTCAAACACTGGCCTCTTGTCACAGTTAGAACGAAGGAACAGAGTGTATACCATGGAAGATTCCGAACCAGAGATGCATCTACGGCACTCATTCTCAGAAGGTGCTGGTGGAATCGCTCCATCGTTAGAACGGAACAGGTCAGGGGGCGCCCCATGGCAGTCAGAAGCTATAAGTAACACCAGCGTGGAAAAAAAAGCATCGATTCTCAATTACACGGGGATGGAAAACCCCATCGAGCTCGTCGTTTAACCTTTCGTTTATCCCAGAAAATCGGCTCGCAAACACGCGGCCAACAAAGGAAAGTGGAAGTAGGAACGAAAGACTTACCTAAAGGTATTAAGACGGGATATGCCGAAGAGCCAGCTAAGAAGATCGGGATCCATAGAAAAGCAATTTGCCGAGTCAACACAGCGCCAGCAGACATTCTCGGCTCCGTGAACGTAGCGAAACAGACGAGCGGACTTACTGAGGTCGGAAGCCAAAACGAACAACGAGTTGGTCAACTGTCACCATCACGTCCCAGTTTCTTAACCTTGATCCCGCGTAATGCTCTTTGCGGTCACCGAGCGTCTTAATCCCTCTTCAGCGCGCGAACATCGCCAGTCTCTCGTCCGAAGAATCACCGACAGTCCGTCATCGTCCTCAAGAAAAGGCTCGAGTCAGCAGTCAGTGGTAGTCGAGGTCAATATTTGGGGAAAAATTGCGGCACATTCCGAGGAAAAAAGAAAACGAGGCTAGCCGGTGGGTGTCGGGCAGGACACGAGCGAAGGAAGTCTCTCCGGTCGATGGTGGCGTGCGGAGAACCAGAGATGAAGTGAGCGATTCACTTCTTCGATCGCAGCATCCTCGTCGCTGCGGAGATGATGTCCTGCCGCAAAGGCAAGAGGCGAGCAAAACGCTGCTGGTGCTGCGAGGAGCGAAGGAAGGCGTCTGGCGACGGAACGAGCAGCGCGTCCCTGCCATCGCTACGGAATTAAAGGGGAACCTGGCCGATTCCATGCATGCATGGAGAACAAAGTTTGCGCAGAATCTGGAAGCTATATTTCGAAAACGTGGTGGACTTCCGATCATCGTGGATTTCTAATTTCATGTCCATGTTGTTGGAAGGCATCTTCACTTTGTTTTCTTTATAGGCGCATCCGAAAGAATGCGGCTTTCTTTCATGGAACGAAATATCATCTGGCACTTCCCACGTAACACTATACGAGTCTGTTTCGATTCGGGCGAGTCTTGCTTAAGCAATACTCGTACGACTTCGTGGGTCTTGTTCGAAACACGCTGTTCCAATGTCAACATTTGAAAACGTGGCATTTGTTTTTAAGGCCATGGTATAATAACGGCAATGCTATTGAAAATTTATTCCACGTGTTTTACGAGGTATTCGGATTGCGAAATTCTATAATTAATGATTTCTCTTGAACTTTGAAACTCACGCAGGCCCTATGATCTATTACAGAAAATACTTTTTTAACTTTAAAAAATATCGTGTACTTGCACATAAACATTTGATTGAAATATGGTGTACATACACTGTATATGATGATGAACCTTAAGCATCATAGGCACATTTTCTTCGTTGCCATGGTTATTCTTATGTTTTCCACGATTTAACTATTTTTCATCTATTCGTCATAAAGCCTACAAGTACAGTATAATCGTTTCAAAGTACGCTCGTACTTGTCTGAGACTAGTTAAACAAGTCTTCAAGCTGCATGATTGGAAACCTTATAACTAGAAAATAAGTCCTGTTACATAATTAAAAACAAATGAACATTACATCTGTAACATAAAAGTATAACTTGAAATGTGTGCGCGAGCAACTGGCTTTCAACATGACGTAAAAGCTTTTGCTAACAAAAGTAAATGATTCGCATTTATTGAGCTCAATATTTTGCCATGAACGATAATTATGATACTTATTAGAAAAATCAATACGTTTGTTGCGACTGTAGATATCAGTTGGTCTACAGTGACCTACCCGACCTTTACAGGATAGGCTTAAATCAACAAGCATAACCGCTACCAGAATTTATTTTACATGTACAAATAATACGTATCACGATTTAATTTGGTAGCTAATTTGGTAACGATGGAAATGGAAGAATATCATAAATAGTATTTAAAAAGGAAACATATACATGTATAACGCATTAAATTGTAATTAAAATCTGTGTGGTAGTTTCTTTAAAAGTGGACAGTTCATATATACCGGTACTTGTATAGTGGAGAAAACAAGTATCATGTACTAGCTACATGCATAGGCCTATATCATTTCGCACATTTTAGCAGCACAGAATTTTTTTGCTTTGGATTTATACTTTTTGCTTTGGACATAAAAATTGATTTCTATTGTTGACATGAGTTTTCATGACTGTCCGAAGGCTGATCGCTGACTATGTTACGGGTCAACGGCCTTTTATTTTTCTGTTCATGACGATGAAATGTATATAGGGCGTCTTGGGGTCTGGATACAAGCCTCATATTAAAAACGTGGACATATTAATAAAAAAAATTGACATTGAGTGGTATGAATAAAGCTAGAAAAAATCTTGAAAGCACGAGGCAGAAGTAAATATTTAGGTCTAGCTTTTTTTTTCAAAGAAAGTGACGGCAACTTTTTCGACTCAATCTGAATTAGAATTTGCATGCATGTTGTTTAGATATCCTGCAATTCCTTTCCCCGAAACGTACAGCTATATGGAATACCAACTCATGTTAAATTTTGAGAACCAACTTCATTCTGCACATATTTGTTAAAATCAACTGTTCGTATTGAAGAAAGGTACATGAATTTGTTTATGAAGACTTACAAGCATATCGCTATAAAATCCCCAGCTGATGGTGGCCTTTGACGTTCACAACCTAATGCTTTAAATCATGCAGTAAAATCGGTCGTTGTGATATGACTGATTTCCGTCATAACACTATATGTATACTTATTGAAACGTCAGAATTAAAACAAAAGTTGCAGCGGTTCATAACAACAAATACTGTTCATGTGAGAAGATTTATATTTTGAACAATGTAAGAGCGATAATTGTACATGTAATAAAACTTTAGAATTATACATAATATTGTATTATACTAGCATTGTAGTCTATGTGACTACTTTATATACTTGTTTGTGGGAGACAAGGGCTAAAAACAAACAAAAAAAAAAAAAAAAAAAAAAAAAAAAACGCAGTTTGAGCGAGGTGCTGTAACGCTACATGAATAGGTACATGCACATGTACATGTATATACTGTACAACTGACATGTACCTTTACATTTATTTGGCAGGTTATATTTAAAGGGTTATTACAAAAGAATCGTCGGGCTTTAAAATATATACAGTACAAAGTATTGCAGATATTATAATAAATGACACACGAAAAGAAAAGAGAAAAGTAAGTTTAAAACGCTCACTTGCAAACTTTGCTTTAAACGCCCAGGTGGCAGCACGAACGAAGTATCCAAACTGACGTCAATGCAGCAGAAAGCGTTTTGGCGCTCGAGTATGCGAGCTGACAAATGATGTGAACAGCATTGATAAGGACACACTTCAGCTTTTATGAGCCGAACTGGACTACCGTGTGTCGTGTGACACGAGGATCTCACATTGAACATTTGTGATGGCATGATTCAGAACTTGGACATTTTCACTTTTTCTTCGTGTCATTTACTATTGTAACTTTGATACTTTTCAAAATATATTTTTTTGAAACCTGATGATTCTCTTGTATTAACCCTGTATTATATGATTTATAAGAACTTCAATGATATCCAAAGGTGCACACATTAAGCAAAGGTTTTTAGGGTACTGTTGTTTTGTTTTTAATGATATTGACTTAGTATTGTTTCACGTAGTAAATATATCATGGCAACAAACTAAACTTACAATGAAGCGACACTCTATAGGCATTTGACAGTCATATTAACGTTCGTTGATTTTTGTTAAAAAGTATATATTGTATACATATGCCGTAAGTGGTTAGGCAGTTTAGGTAGTTGGAGATTTTGAAGATCCATTGGAAATAATCCAACTAAATTTCCAGCAAAATCGAAATTCAAGCCAACTGAAATACTTGATTTTTTCCCAATAACGTCAAACTACCATAGATGGCAATTCCTTGAAATAGCCTATTTGTATAGAACATAAGAACAGATAGCAAAAAGTATAGCGACCATAACTACATCCGCAAAGGCAATTTCAGCGAAAGTCTATTGGACGATTTTTGCTGATTGTATTGCCTTCATTTCAAATACAATTTTTTCCGTATGATAGGATTGAGTTATTTCTCCTGGCAACATTCTAAGAAAACTAGCTTTCAAATCTTTCATTCCTCGCATTGTCTATAGGCACAAAATACAGTCAACTATTTCTTTGTACCGATAATATGCCTTAACATAAATTGTCGAAGAAAATTTCTCCTGATTTAAGTGTTTAAATCCTTTATGAGCAAAATGAAGACAATTAAATGGTGATGTAGGCAATTACTTTCTCCAAGAAAATGAATAACAGAAAAAATGTCTATATATATATAGGTTCGTGAAGACCATTTCAAAAGCTTTGAATCTATACGTAAAAATGCCAAACTTTAAAATACCACACTTTGAATGGCAAAATCCAAAATCTTTGCGCTTTATATAGGATAAAGCTTGGTAATCATTCTAAGAAATTCGATGAATTTTAATTTTATCTCTTTGTGTTTACTGAGTTCTAAAATAATGCAAAGATCTACATGTATCGGGTAAAACGACAACCCAAGGCATAGTTTGAGAAGTACATAAGAACCTCTTAATTTTCATAAAATATACTGCATATTCATTATTATTCTGAAAAATTCGACGAATTTCAATGTTATCTCTTTGTGTTTACTTAATTCTAAAATAATGCAAAGATCGATCAGGTAAAACGACAACCCAAGGCATAGTTTGAGAAATATACATAAAAATCTCAATTTTCTTAAAATAGGCCCTACTGCTTATTGTGAAATAACAATACAGTAAAAACTCCATTTTATGACCTAATTGATGCCAGGGGTGTTTCATAAAATCGAAAATTTCATAGAATCGAGTTTGCCATTCAAAACAATAGAAAACAAATTTTAAAAAAATAGGAAGCAAGTCAATTAAGTTTTTTAAGTATTTTATCACATTACATGTTCATGTATATCACTTTTGTTGAGCAAATTTGCAAAAATCATGAATCTTCTTCCGTTTCACCATCTTTATTTTTTTTTTTGTCAAAGCCAAATCCATTATTTTTTTAGTTGAAATAGCTGGACTACTGCTACGAGCAGGCCTTAAACAAGGTACCCTAATATATTTAATTAATTTTCCCAAGGTTGAGGCCTGCGCCAGTCAAAAAACGCACGGTGTGGTCGGCAGGAGCCTATTTCATAAAACAGAGGTTTCATACGATGGAGGATCGTAAAATCGAGTTTTTACTGTAGTGCCTAATGGCCCGCATTATTTGAATAAATTCTGAAAGTTAGGCTCTTGTTGCCATATTTATTGAACAACTCGGGTATAAAGTTGTAATGTTTTGATGGCAACGTTTCATTTTGTTTTGACATCACTTTTATACCGAGCGTTGATTTATGTACAATCCCTGAACGCCATTTTACGTAGTTCCCATCCGTTTTGATTGGCCGTCATTAATGAACTTCACCACAACGTGGTTTCAATTCAACTTGGTACCCTATGCAGTCAACATTTCGTACCCTAGCTTCAGAAGCGACACAACTCAGCTTTTGCATTTTAAAGCAAGAAAGCTTGCCAAAACTATGGCAAGCTAAGATGTGTCGCACTGAACATAGAGCTAATTTTGCTCAACTTAATGGGTGATATAAGCTGCAGTAATATTTTGGTGGCAGTGTTGGAGAAGTTTTCATGGAAAAGCGTCGTACATTGTTGCGACAATCGCTTTCGAGCCTGGTGTTAATGGACGACCCCCATACGTCCTTTCTGCGTTTATCCCATCCGTTTCACGGTCTAGTGTCCATTCAAAACGCAGTGATGCGAAGTGACTATACATGTACTGTACGTGTAATATAGGCAACCAGACTGGTTCCTGAATTCCTAATATGAATTTCGCGGATTCCACATCGGTTGAATCACAGCCTGAACCTCGACCAAATATTTCGTCTCAATTGCCCGGATGCTACAGAGAGGGGAATCTGGTTAATCTGATGAAGAAATCAGTGTCTGACTCGCTTAATTGGCCGAAAGTTGTCCCCCTGTACGCACGGCCAGCGCACTGTCCCATGGGTGTGTCCACTCCGCGTACACCCAAATATTTCGAATGATGGCAACCACGCCTTTGTTTAAATATGCAGGTTGTGATTCACGATAAAAAAATCCCGCACCGAATCCATCAGGGAAATTACGTAAAGCTCGGTTTAATGCCGTTTTAATTAAATTGTATTAATGAAATTAATATGGGAAGCATTTATTTAATCTTCATCAAACATTAACGCCCCAGCCTATCTGCTTGATTAGCTTCCTGGCGTGGTTCGTTTTTGGGGCCACGTGACCTAGGCCTAACTGTGAGCGGATTGCTCCAAAAGTTGTTACCAAGTTCTGTCGCAGTTCGCGACTTCGCGTGTATCGGATACAGATCGGATTCGGATCTAACGAAGTGCGGATGTATCTGTATGACCTGGGGTGACAAAATGCTATGTGATGGATAGAAAAAAAAGCATTGAAAGAAAGAAAATATGTTGACATGTTCCTATATGGCAAAATTTCGTTATAGCGCTCAATGGCAACAAATGCCAAACGTTAACGTGAAGTTGACCAGCATCCGGATAATCGACACACTTTTTAAAAATTCACTCACGGTCATCGCTGTGTTAAACCAATTAATGCATCAATTTTTTTGCAAAACGTTTATAATGCTGCTGAGTACCTCGAACTATTGTGTCGACTCAGTCTGGCTAATCCGATCCCAGATATAATTGAGTTTACTGCAATATAATATTTCGATATACATGTTCTGTACATGCTGCAGATAAGTGCGGTGTCTTACACCTAGGGTATGGAAATCTTAGGTATCCCTACACCATTGGCAACAAGGCTATCTCACCGGCGCCGATGGTCGAGTGGGTTGCGCGCTTGCCTCTCGATCCTAACTAGCGGGGTTCGCTCCCTGGTCGAGGTCG
>JAQGBX010001895.1:0-22569 GCA_034698745.1 Megaphyllum sjaelandicum | reverse complement strand
CGCTTGAAAACCAGTGTCGCATAGGGGTAAGCGACACTGGTTTTCAAGCGACTGGTAACAAGTTGAACTTAAACGCACCCTTAGAGTGTTTCTGCCACTGGTGGAGCTGACTGCTCCTCGTTTATCGTACCCCTTTTACTTAACCATGTGTTCGGATTTGAAATGAAGATGATTTACAGTTGCGAAGAGTTTGGTAATGCTGAATGCAAATTGTACGTAAACAGTGTTAAATCGTAAATGGGGGCGAATCCGTGCATTTTTGGTAAAACTAACACTCATTTTATCCTGTATTATTTTGTTTGTGCGGTGAATTTTGAATATGGAGATGCAGTACAATGTTTCCATTTTTTGTAAAATATCGTTTTTTAATAATTACGCAATAAGCCCAAAAAAATCGATACGATATATGCATTATATGATCTGCGCAGTTTAATTAATTCATATCTCCTTCTGAAATCTTTGATTTACGCCTTTCCTGCTCTTGTTGTTGCTAATTTATATTCCAATAGCTGCCATCGACACGTTTACATCAGGCAAGACCTCGAGGCAATTTTGGTGTTTGTGGGCCTTATTTGTAAATAATATTGCGAGATTATTTCATCACGACCAAATTCTTTGTTGCGTCATAACCCACGGAATTAAATTCCATTGAAACCATTGAAACCATGAAAATAAAAGAATGTACATGTATAAGTTTTTGCACGTATTAAAAAACTCAATAGCGCCACGTGAGGACCATTTTATGGTGATGAGTTCATCCTTCCATGTTGAATGATAAAATCATGCTAAAGTAGCCAAATTATGTACAGGGATGCAGAGTTGAGTAACTACAGAAGCTAGCTTGGCTGCTACCTAAGAGAATCTAGGAGGATTTAGCGGGAATTTATGGCAAAACTATTTTCAAAAATAAAATTCTAGAAAACATCGTATTGTAAGACAATGCTCATTTTTTGTTCTAGGCATACAATCCGAAATGTAAACATTGTATGATATGGTTTTTGATATACAGTACATGTCATTATTTTTTTAATTTATTAAAATGAGCAGGCTCTCAAATGGGAATATGGTTAATCTAATATTCCCGTCTTTTTTAATATGTTGAAGAGCATGATATAAGTTGTAATAACGAGACAAGTAGTAAAAGTTATTTAGTTGTAAATTTCTCTAGAGATTAGTGTCATTCGGATGACAGTTGCAAAAAATTCAGGTTTGCTTTTTTTTAAAAAATACGAAACGACAAAAACGTTAATCTCACAATGATCTGGGAGGAAGAAAAGACTGAAATGAATTGGTATGGTTGAATTTTTTTTTACTTGCTGTATTGACATTATGATGTATTATTGACTTAGGTTATTTTATTTCTTCTAGACCAATAAGAGTTTTACAGTTTCCTTCTAATTCAACCTGATCCCACTTTATTTTATGCGCATTTCGAGGACCATTTGAAGTAAACAAGCCCTCGATACTTTCAGCTGCCTATAAGTTGCATTGATTTTTCTTTGTTTTTGATTTCAGAAAGACAAGAAGGAACGAAAACGTTCGACGGAATAAGCGTCAAATCGAAATGAATCAAGTTAGTTTTCTTCAAATTTAATCCTGATTTAGGAACATACTCGTCTAATGACTGTCGCCATCTCTCGGTGACTTTTTGGGGATTTTGTTGTTTTGTGTCTGCATTTGCGAAATGCTTCTTGACTGGATACGAGACTTAAGTGAGGAATTAACACCATCTTGTCTACCAATTTCATTTCAGATCTGGCGAATTGTCGACATCTTCAGGAACTTTGAATTTAGTAACGCTCATCAGTTTATTACACTTGAATGTTTTGAAGGGTGTTTTCCAGTTGGCGACAGATTACGGTGAGGAAAGTACTCGTTTCTTCCATCCCATTTACAGTAATTTAACGTCCCTTAATTATCTGCCGTTCTCTCGATTGCACTGTTTACGGTTAAAGGATAAACCCTGCTAGCAATTATCGCCATGCCGCAGTTTGTCAATAAACTCATCCAGTGCAAACAAATTAGTCCTGGATTAAAAGAATCCATCACCAGAAATATGGCACCATTTTTGGACGAATCTTGCTTCCAAGTTCTTATCGATGCATTTCCAATTTACTGACCTCCAAAAATCTTGGGTGCATTTGTAACCTGGTATGTTTGTAACCACATTTCGTTTGTGCTTCATCATTTTCGTTTGTTTTATTCATGATGCTATTTATCGGAGAGCTTTTTTTGCCCTGAAATTCAACGCTCTCGTCTTTCCCTCTTCGGTCCAATGCATTTTTGGTTAAGGCCAGTGACCACATTCTTTAAAGTTACTTCAATATTCTTTCTAAAATGTTACATATACAGTATGTGTATAGGCATTGGTATACTGCTTTACCAATAATAAACTCGTATAATTTAATTTCTAGTGGTTTTTCTTTTCGGAAAATGCGGGGTTACGTAAAATTCTTAATTAAGTTGCGGGAACGCAATACATTGAAGAGTTTCACCGGGCAGACAATGAAGATAACAATGAAGGCATATAGAAATAAAGATGGGCTAAACGAACGGCATTCACGCAAATGGTTTCACAAAAACGAATTGAAGACAAAAACGGTCGACACTCATGCTCAGATCAAATTGGCTAAAATGCCTTAAGTCATTTCTACGTAATTTCTACTTTTTGACTGTCAAAAACGAAATGGTCGACAGCTCTATACTTTGTCGTAATAAATCGCATTCATTGTATAATCTATGGAAATATAAAATAACTGAAAAAGTCAGTCCGAACCATTAAATAATACACGGGAGAAAACCGGTGACGTTTTCAAGATGGCGTCAACGACCGTTTATGTCTTCAATTGCTTCATTGTGAATGCAGCATAACACTGGCTTTACTCGTCGTTATAATCTCCATGGCATCTCAAACCTATAAAATTATTGGAAAAATCATTTCTAAGATTCCCTCTAATTCGACAAATGGTTGTTGATAACTTGCGCCAATTTTCACATATTCAGATTTTCAAGCCATTTCAGATGTTAAAACAAAACTTTAAAAAAGGAACACTTCATTTGCGGTTCTTATTCAAGTAGTATTGAAAGTCTTATCGAATCTTAGCAATAGTTTAGTCACAATGGTCCAAAAACTATGTCAAAGAAGACTGATTACCTGCGCAATTGCTAAGTTTAGATAAACACGAAACTATACCTCCAGATATTACACTATCAAAGGAGCTAACGAGTTTCTTGAACTTTTATTTTTCAAATTCTTCAAAAAAAACCTCGGAAAGTTTTTCAAACTTTCTTAATCTTAGAGCTTTTACATTCTCCGCCAATCGCTGAAAGAGAGCAGATGGCGCTGGCGTTGCCTCATCGCTCACTCGTTCTGTTCCATTTCAAGATAATTCAATTTGGGAACGTCTTAATGATAAAAATCACAGCTGGCTTAAGGCGAGGCGCGAGTGAGGAACATCAACTTCCGTTCCGCTAGGAGGCACTTCCTGACCTCGCCGGCAGCCACGCGACTGCAAAAGGGTGGACCACCCATGAGGGTGCGATAGCTCTTCGTGTGCACCTGGGAGCGCCCCCTATCAGTTATTGGAAATTAATCCTTATTTGAGGCTTTTTTTTTGTCCAACGTGTACAGTATTTACTTAATGCACCCCATTTTCGTCAAGTGCAAAATCTCCAGATGGTTTCATGAACCTTGAGGCAAAGCAACTTGAAATAGAACGATATAGGGCGCAACTGCTCTCGTCCTCAACCTTTCTTCATATATTATTAGGAATCGCTCGAGTGCGTGCCATATCCCCTCTGCCCAGGGATTTAGATAACGTACGACAATGACCCTTGATACAATCGCCATTCCAAAAGAACAGCAATGAAGCGAGGAATGATGGGAAACCCCTTGTACGGTTGTGTGGATCTTAACCAATCTAACCAAAAAAAAGTTAATTCCTTTATGCAAATGCTTGATAGGGCATTGTTCGTTGGTCATGATGGACTCCAATATGTTAAATCTCCCGTATTTGGGACCTTAGCGAGAAGGTTGGGATGGAAAAGAAAGATGGTTTTGGTGTTTGGACTCTTTTGGACAAACTTCACTATTGATTTGACCAAAAAATTGAATGAACCGAAAGAAAAAAATATATATATATATATAATCACGTAAAACAAAAGTATTGATGAAAGGCTTTGTTGAATTTGAAAAAAATGTATGTGAGCGATGTATTAATCTGAAAAAAAATTGATAGGTATACAAGAAGCATAAAAAATTACATAAAACAAATGTTCTGGTAATATCCAAATACACGGTAAAATGAAAAAGTTGTACAACCGATGATCATAACTATGATGTTAAAAGATACTTAACTTGTCTTTAGACTTGTTTCAATGTGCGGGAGAAGATTACGTAATGCCACCGATAACTTTAAGTATCATAGTATTGCTGTTTTTCATAGTATCTTTTAACATCATCGTTATGATCATCGGTTGTACATCTTTTTTCCTTTTACAATGTATTTGGATATTGCCATAACCTTTGTTTTGTATAATTTTTTATGCTTCTTTTACCTATCAATTTTTTTTTTCAGATTAATCCATCGCTCACATACTATTTTTTTCAAATTAAATATAAAGCCTTTCAGTACTTTTGTTTTATTTGATTATATAGATACGTTTTTTTTTGTTTTTTTCGGTTAATTCAATTTTTTGTTTTATGCCGATATAAACCATGCGCTTCATTTTCTGTGAGTATATATAAAATATAAACTGTTATCGCCTAGGGGAGTGTCAACATCCTCGATAAGTCATAATTAACGTTTTATTTACTCCCGAGTTTTCTCAGCTATCAAATTGGTATGGCATGATTTCTGGGAAAAGTGTTTTGCGGAAATGATACTGCAGTGAAGTTTCATTTTTAATTTGTTTCCATAAAAATCCGGTTCTCTTTCCCCTTCAGGGTTAACGTTGGCATAATCGGTGATAAACAACTGGGATAATTGGATCATTTCCTATTTTTTTTTTTTAAAAAAACTTTCATGTTGTACCATTATCAAACTGGTTTGGGACAACTTGAGAAAAAAATCTTCATAGTCGCCACAATATATCAGATTGTTTTGTTATTTATTCCCTCAAAAATGGAATCATTACATCATGGAATGCTCGATCGCGCCAAACATATAATCGGCGATTAAAAAATATCTTAACAACAGCGGCGCCTATAGTTATTTAAATAAATATCAAGTTTACTGCAAATATGTGGTCTTACCTTGTCCAAGAACTTGCATCGGCCCATTGCAGAAAAACGTGAAGAATCCCAAGTGGAAACCGATTTGCACAACAGTCGTTGTCTTCATGTCTGTCACTCTCATTTAAGATTCCCATAAGAAATGAATGTATTTTATGCAACCCATACACGTGCAGGAATTGTTTTTGGACTTGTCATGAAGCGTGAACCTCGGTTCTAGCAACGATGATGCATTTCGATGCGCCTCTCTTCCCATCAGAGTCTTGGCTGGCAACTGACGCTCCTGTTCTTGCGTTGGCGCCTTGCCTCGCCAGCATCCATTGCGCATGCGCCCTTCATCTGCTATTTATCGCTAATAGGGCGTTTGAAAAGTGCATGGTGGTTATCATAAGGGAACGTTTGCTTAAACCCGGATGACTTCCACCTCCGCGTGCATGGACAATGTACGGATTATTAAAATGGACGTTTCTTGATTGCCGTCGATAAACCTATGGAGGCAATGGTGACTTTTTTTTAAAAAAAAAATTCAGCAAATCATCTTTTCCTACTGATTTGTGTTAATTAAATTGAACTGCAATTTTTTGTAACGACAGTAAATTTGACAACTCTTTTTCTCTCTTCGGTTTTGAAATATGTGTATATGTCCAGTAAATTCTCAATAGACTTGATGTGTTGTAATTATAACATGAATAGTTTTAACTATTTTGACAATAAAATAGACACTCCAGTGAAGGATATTGCTATGAGGTTCTCCGCTCTTAAATACATGTACAGTATAATGATATTCATTTACTTGATTTGTTCGCTTTTTCCTTTTGCAGACTTCAAATTGCACGAAAAGGAAATGCGTACATTTTAATAGTATAGTATAGTTTTAACGAAGTTTCGAAAAAAGATAAGCAAATATTTTGTTTCCCTTAATTTAAACGTTTAGCTATGACTAGGTCACAACCCGGTTAGGCTAGCCCGTTAACTCCTGGATTATCGGACATAGAGTATTTATAAATAAGGGATTTATGAAATTTTGACTTTGGCGGTATTGAAATTTGGACACCGCCCCACATAGGCTTACTCGTGATATACGTGCATTTTATAAAATTGTCAAGTTTCTGGTCTAATTACATGTGTTCTATAGCAAGTAGCCCTGCAAACAATCTACTGTTTTATAAGCATTTTTTTTGCAAACAAAAAGAGAACATTAATTTCATTTCTCGGTATATAGTTTACTGCCAAGCTAACATTATCTCTGTTCATTGCAATAACTTGTTTTTCCATTTAGCTTTATTGGAAATAAGTGCGACTCATGGTGAACAAAAGCAAGTATATCAGTGGTCATAGACATTCAATACTTTTAGGTACGTTATGAACGTTAAAAATGAACTCTGCCCGAGGAGTTTCGTTCAGTTTTTAGTAGAAAATCAATTATTGCAACGTACCGTTACGTACGCCACAATTTCTGTTAAAATGCACACCGTGAAGAAATGTTCTAGATGTTCATGGACATGAAAACTGGCTGCAGACAGAACAAAAAAATAAAACAATTTCCTTTCTCCGAATCATTCGAGCGAGAAAGCTGGAGACAAACGAAAGTAATTACATCAGCTGCGGCGTGGTCAAGCTGGACCGTGTAATGGCCTGCTCAACTGTTTTTTCTTGACATGTTGGGGAGAATTGAGCGATGGAAGCTATAAACACCAGCTTGAACCACCTTTACGGCATCCTTAGCTGAGGCACGTTTATGAATGGTGACGCCTTTTAGAAGGCTTATTTGGGAAGACGACTGCTGTTTTATGGCAGTTTTAACCGGCCAGTCCATGAGAAGCGGCTCCACAATTGCGTTTAGAAGCTTTTTGTGCCGAGCGAGGCATGTTTAGAAGTGGCCGCAGTAAAGCCCTCCTATGTAATATGCATTTTTTCCTGGGGTTTCTTGGGAGTGAGCTATAGTTGATGCGCCTCTGTCATGGACCATCATTCCTTGCCATTTTTACACGAGTAAGCTGGGAAAGGAAACTTGGGGACGCATCATTAAATACATGCGCCAAATGTTTTCAAGATGCTGCCTCTACTAAAGATTATCTCCAATTGTTCGGTTTTCAGTATCGTCTTTTGGATTGGTGACTGCAAACCAAATCATCTGCAGTCAATGAATACTCACTGGCAAATTGCACGTTTACAAAATAACCAATTACCGGTATGGATTTTTTTGTTTGTAAAAAATAATAAAATGTCATTGTTTTCGCAAATTTCTATGGTGTTAAAAGGTTGTTTTTACACCACATTGTCGTTTTAGAAACGATCGTTATGTGGAGTTGGTTGCTCAAATGTTTGAACAGCGCCCCTGCATGCAGTCAACTGCGGATGTTCATGCATCCTTTTATTTGGGGAAGTTGGGAAATCAAGTTTCCCAGATTATTCGTGTAATAAAAGAAAAACTAGAAAACAACGAAAATAAAAAACAAATATATACAGTATTAATGTAAATCGACAGTTTCAGTTATGAAGCTATGGAAATTAAAGAAAGCGTAATTTTTCAACGCACAAATCGATTTTTTAAACCTCCATGGACAACCCAGGGAATTAGCAGCAAATTACATTTAAGATAATACGCGCTTGAGGAATCCAAATGAGATGATTCCCAACATGACATGGCACTTTCATTCCATCACAAATTTTAATTGATCGTGATTAAATTGCAACTATGCCTGCCCCAGGGATATGACAAAAATGAAAATGGAGATTAAAAGAACGCAGCTCTTTATAATTCACTCATATTTATACATAAAGTAACAATCTTCATACATTTATACGGAACCTTTCTCAATAAGCAAGCGATGTTAGCTGAGCATTCGGAATTAAGATCTCGGTACAAAACTCAGGTCGCTTGGCCTGACATTAATTTGATTGTCATCGATTTCTAAAGTTGCTTCCATGCAATTGTGAAGATGAAGTAGTTCTAAATAATTCCTTACCGTGATTTTGTTTAAAGTGGGATACACGTGTTTGATTTACTAATATACTTTTATAAAGTTGCCTTTTGAAAATTCACCGTATTATTAACGGTCGGCGCAAATAGCATATTGTATTTAGCAGACTTGTTTTTTCGGTTATGACTTATGCGAAAAAGGGCGGCGAACACCAGGCTTGGGTATGGTTTTAAAATAATGGGATTAGTTAGCAGGTATAAAAATGAAGGACAAAAAAGTCGCAAAAATATTGAAGATAACGTACTACGTACTTAATTTTATTCCGATTTGTTTATCACATTTTCAGAAAAGTAAAACAAAATAAAACGTAATTCATTATTTTAATTCAGTTCCTTTAATTTTACGCATTGTTCTACAACGTAGTTCGCAAAAATCTTAGAAGCATCAAATGTATACTTTCGTCCAATCTGATTTTGAAAAAAAATTAATGTACAGTATTTTAAATTTAGCGCCAGTGAGATTTTCTACGGAGTCCTTTATGGCTATCAATAATTACGTCAACCCGGAAGCCTAGTAAGTTAGGATTTGGAATCTCAGCTGGTTGGTTGTATCCCAACCAGGTAGTCGGCTCATTTCGAAAATGTCGTCCGAGCGGGCAACTGGTGATTCTGCGATCGCCAAATTTCGTTTATAGAGTATTAACGCGGTCCATTAACGCTTGAATTTTGAGACCTTTGTGTTTATTTATTTTCATTTATACATTGTTTTTTCGCGTGTGACACGACTTCAGCCGTTTCTTGAGCACTTCGACAATGAGGAGTTTATGAGCAACGGACACGGACGTTCAACCTAGGCCTAAAAATATTTTGCATGAGTCATCGATGAGCTATCACACGCGAGTAATGCCAAAATTCAAACACTAGTTTTACTATTGTTATAACCTGTGAGGTAAAATGAAGCCCATCATAGAATTTGGAGAATGCCTCCGAGATTCACCAAAATTTCGGTGAGTATATTGGATACCTAGTACAAGCTGTTGTCAGGGATGCTGGTTGTGTGTAAATGTCTTTGCATCTCCATTAGTAACTTCGTATAAGGTTATTTTGCTATGTTTCTAATGCTATAGTTTTAGATTTTAAAAATAGGTTTAGCTATAATCTTCTTTTAAACAAGAACGACGTGATATTGTTGTGTCGTAATTCGTTAACATACATACACGATTCAAAATCGTCGTGCAATATTTGTCCAAAATGAGACATACATTGTACGATTTACGCCTTTTCTATCTTAGATGACAGTAGCAGAGGGCAGATTTAAACTACTTGGAATTTGTAATGGATAAATGTATGCACAGATTCAGAATTAAAATGTTTGTCACAATACAAGGAGATTGCACAGGTGTCCCTGTGAATATAATATTCACTTTTCAATGTTCTATATTATCCTCAATTAATATTATTTTGCAATGTTACAATCGCTGTTACGTTTTGCTACTCATTCGAAGAGACCGACAAGTACCAATAACGATTGCCAATGAGCATTTAAAAATGGATTCGATTTGTACATTAGTGTATATTGGAGTTTAAAGTGGATCATAAGTGGTGTCATTTGTATTTCTACGACAAATTTAAATATCATGGAACTATTATACATCATGTAACCTCAAGTTTAAATAATAGGGAAATCTTTCATCTTTAGCTTGACCATATTTTGCTTGTTACTTGTAAGGTAGTCGAGGAAAGTAGTGACATATGTCTGTATTTGGAAAATATCTATGAATTGATCGAGGTTACCATTCTGTCCATATGCCCAAATACTTAAAGAAACATTGCAATTTATATGTTTCACTGATACAATTGCTTGGCATATACTTACTGTTCTATATCAGTAGCCATTCTTTTGCTTATAATTTATCATATTTATAGAGGCTTTCGTTCTGAAAATTATAAACCATGTTTTTCCCTCACTGCAGTAAAATACATTTCAAAAATAGCTTTCAATTAGATTGGTCCTTTGGCAGATCTGGTTCCTGGTTGCACATGTTACCAGTAAATGCATGGCTATCATCATGAATTAGGAATTGTTATTAAGTGTAGCTTGTTATTTTTAATCCTGCGTTGTGGGCTCTACTATAATTCTAATAGTATTGTTCTCATGCATTGTACCTCATCAAGTTAAAGAGAAAATTTGGTCATGCCTGAATGAAATGGGCGTGAATGTACCTTGGTCATGCAGTCATAGATTCCTACTGTTTGTTGAAATGAGTCTTTCCAATTACTTCCCTACTTAAAGGGTAGAGTATACTCGATCAGATTGGTATCAGCTGCAGAGTTCCGGTCAAAGTCGTTTCCTTAATGACGTTTTTTAGAGATGAAAAAATATGATTAAGTGCAATATTACCAGCGAAGCCAATGTTGTCACAATTTGCTTGTCTGGCGATAATTGCTATTTCATTTGCTATATTGCACGCTTGCACTCAACTTAGCTGTGTGGGCGTCGTTCCTCATCAACATTTTTACTAGACAATTCATGCAGATCTATTGCCACTTTTTTACTATCCCCTTTTATTTAAATTGCTCATGACAAACGAATTCTTAGGTAATAAGCAAATGAATGATACCTGTCAATGAATAGGAATGTCAGGGTACAACATGAATACAGTCTGTTAATGTACCTAATTTCTGAGAACAAAAATTATATATTTAAAAATGTTGATGACTAATTTCTGCCTAATGAATATCTAGGTCATGCAGATTCCCATGGGACTTAGACAATGCATTTATTAATGAAGCTGTACTACATGTAGATCATAATTACAAGTATTTTGTTGAGGGTTATTTATTAGGATCAGTCTGCTTAGCTTAAAAGTTTAGTAATTGTAATGGAGCCATGTAAAATGCTTATGCAGCATTGACTTTTTGCATTCTTCATACTAACCAAAAAGCAACAGCCACATAACGTGTAGCCTGTATTTATAATCTTTTTTTTTAGTGTTACGTTGGAGGAAGCAGAAGACGACCTCGATCAACTCGAAACAAAGTTGGAGAAAGTAAATTTAATGTTACATGTACTACTATAAAAAAATTTGAAAGTTTTTCTAATTTTTTCTAATTTTAATGAATAGTTGGTCAAGATGTGCGTTACCATGGTTGAATGTGGAAAAAATTACATGGACTCAAAAGTGTAGGTCTTATTTAATACCAATATAGTAATTTTTCAAATAAAAAATAATGTAATTTATTGAAATAACTTTTCAATCCCATTATCTAAATTTTCAAAAAAATATTCTGGTGACATAATAATGTAGGCTGAATTTGCATGTGACAGAAATATAGGCCTATCTAAAAGTGAAATAGGCGACAGAAACATGTTACTTACAATACAAGTTGTTCATACATGTATATCATATGCTGACATTGCCAAAAATCTTCAGTGTGGTTGTGAGCTTGTTTCTTTCGAGTAATGGATTAATGGCAGTTTCTGGTAATTTGTGTTTTAGGCAATTCATCAATGGCATTTCTGACTTGGTGACCTATTTCACGGATGACCATCTCAATGTGGTAAAAATTTGGCTATTGAATGGGAAACTGTTTCCTCAATTTTGGTTGACGTTTTTAAAGCACTGTTAGTGTTAACTTATTTTAGACTGGCCTTAGCAAATTAATCCAAGCATTACAAGAAATGGATAGGTACCAATCTGTAAGTTTGTGTATTTATGTAGGAAATCTTCAGTTTTTTTAAAGAAAATTTGGCAAGTATTCTTTGCTTAATTTCAGATTTTGATGGACCAAGCAAAGCGATCCATCTGCACCAATCTAAATACCTTTATTCATTCGTACGTTCATTGGGTCATTTTAAAAAAATACATTTTCTATTATTTGTTCACTTCATGATATGAAGGCTTTTTTTAAATTTTCAGGGACATAAAGAAGACCAAAGAGGTCAAAAGGGCATTTGAAAAGCATAGTGATGAATATGATCAAGCGCTAATCAGAAACTCCCAAGCACCACGAAGTAAAGTGCATGAGTGTGAAGATGCCAATAACATGCTAACGGCAACACGTTCACGGTATCAACACACTGCACTGGACTATGTGTTTCAGGTTAGTAGCCAGTGAAATTAGAACTGTATATTATACAATGACTGGAAAATCTGTAATTGTACAAGTTTTAAATTTTGTCTGGTTCAGATCAGTATGTTGCAAGCAAAAAAACGCCATGAAGTTTTAGATACGGTTAGTACAACCATCGAGCTGCTTAAGTTAAGCAAGCTTGTTTCTCCTTACAACATCGTTGTACTGAGGAAATAATTTTTTACTGAAACTATTGTGTCAATTAATACAACTTAAATGCCTTTCCTTTGCATTCTTTACTAGTTGTTATCATACATGCATGCCCATAGCACATTTTTCCATCAAGGTTCTGATTTGTGCGAGGATGTCGACCCATTCATGAAGACCCTTGGGAAAAACGTAAGTCTGAGATTAGCAGTTTTATTACTTAATAACAATGAATAATTAGACAGTGTAAATCAAAATATAGAAATATTTTAGCTATCTAAAGTGCGAGAGGAAACAAGTCTCCTGGAAAGAAGCATGAACAACAGGCATTCCATGGCAGGAAATGAGGCATGAAAATACATTTTAGGACCAGTTTGTTTAGTTATATCCAGATCATTTTTAAAATTACATGGTTGTGTTTGTAGGAAAATATTTGTAAATCAACAAATGGTGCCAGATTGGAAGGATATCTATTTAAAAGGACCTCTAACACCTTCAAAACATGGAAAAGGTAGGTTACTCCTGTTTTGCTATGCCACTAATGTTATTTTTAAAGTCAAAATTGACTTTGCTGGGTGCTGGCTAAAATACAGTCGAATCTCCTTAATCTGACCCCCTATATAATGCACGACATGATAAACTGCACGGTTGCCACGGTTCCGGCCGAAATGCCTATCTCATGATGCTTTTTGGCTCCCTGTATAGCGCACACTCCACACTCGATATTTTGGAAATGTGCACGGCAAAATTTCCCCGACAGCATAAAATGTAGGCAGAAAGCTCTCTGTATACTGCACGCCCCGCCGGTTTCAAACACGGTTTTGGTCGGTCCCTTCGGGTGCAGATTAACGAGATTCGACTGTGCATAAGGGAACTTGTATTCCTTAATCAGTACAGCAGTTTGAAGATTTAATTGACACAATGGAATGAATGCTTAGAGTTACTAGAAATTAAACAACAACGAACAATAATATTTTTGTATTGACTAAAAAAATCAGTACAAGTGTAATTTGTCTTATTCTTAACCAGAATCAAAGGTATAGCTATCAATAGTTCTTGCACTTTATTTAAATTGCTGATGCACTAATTTCAGGCGGTGGTTCAGCATCAAAAACAATCAACTTGTATATCGCAAACGGTCAAAAGATGCTACCATTACCGTAATGGAAGAAGATTTGAGGCTGTGCACTGTTAAACCCATCATGGATGTTGATCGTCGTTTCTGCTTTGAAGTTTTGTCACCATCAAAGTAAGCCATTTTCTTGTATTTAAAAATTCCTGTTTTTATAATCAATCCGTTAGCAAACTATAGAAAAATTAATCGTTAAGAATTCTAATACTACAAAAAGAATTGTCTACTGTTTTATTCAATTTCTCAATTTTGTGATGCTTTTACTAACAAATTAAAATCGCCTATTTGTATTAATATGCCATATTTATCAGTTTGTTGTAAAGGTATCAAAGTTTATCCTAAAACGATATTTGGCATAGTCAAGATAATTACCGCCATCAAATCACTACAATGCTATATGGATTTGCTGAACTTTATGCAATTAGTTGAGCATGAGTATTGCTTTTAGGCTGCTTCGCTATTGCCTGCTAAAGTCTTAAAAGTGGCAATTTTGACATTTAAATCTACATTTTTATTATGAAGCCAGATTGAAAATTGATTGAATTGAAAGTAATTCCTATCATGCCAGTTTTGAAAATTACTATTAATTGGGACATTCTACTGTGCCTTTTTTATTTCCAATATATTATGGATTATGAAATTAAACTATCCCTAGTAGATTTAATATCTAATAGGATATCTATATAGTAGATTGTAATATCTAGAAAACTGAAATATGCTTTCAAACACAAATCTTGACACGAGCCAACCCTACTTTCATGATAAATTCAAGGGTAGAACCATCACATGTCCTATTTGGATATTATTTTGTTAATCCTTATATTTCTGTTCTTTATCTACTATAAGTTTGGAAATGCTGGAAAACAGATTTCTGACATAGTAATTACTCAAAAAATAAAATTGAACATTTGTAATGGTGTATATTTTTATTATAACCTGCACTAAATTCTTGCAGTCTTTTATCTTTGAGGCTAATCTGACTGCGTGCAACAGTCTCATTAGGATTTCTCAGAATTCCCTATTATTCTATATGAATATCATGGTGATATCACTATTCAAATCTTAAAGAATGCTTTTTTAATTTGTTAATAACAGCATAGACACTGCTGTGAAATTGTGATAAGTATAATGATGTTGAGCTTGTATAAAAATTGACGTATTTGTAGGAATTGTTATCTTATGAAGTGCCTAGCAGTGAATTTCTTATGATTATAGTTATCTGTTTAGCATTTGTTAGTTTTTGGGAATATGGGTTAAATTTAATACATTATTGCAGACAGGCAATTATGCCCCGTCGAGCAACTTGGAAAAGAAAACTGGAGCATGCACCTTCCTCTGCCTCTTTGGTTTCTCAAAAAATTATACTTAGGTAACTGGCTGGCATCGCCCACTTGTTTTAGCTGCCCAGATAAGTTTATATTTAAGAAATAAAGTAACTTAAGTACGCCGCCTAATTCTGTTCTATCACTTTGTATGTGAAATTCATGCGCTATTGCTTCACAGCTGTAAAAAATGTTGTTTAATTATTATACTTACATTTTAATCAATGAAATCTCGCTGCAATTGCTTAATGCACATTTATGGATTAAAGGTTATCGTTGTAAAGTATTCCCTGCCCAGATTATTGAGAATTTATTTTTTGACATAGTACTGAACTGTTAGAAAACCAGCAAGACAATTGAAATACAGAATACTGCTGGAGTCTAATTGGCTTCGTACTATGTCACCAACGGGCGCTGTGCCCATGGTTGATGATGATAATGAGGTATAGATATAATTTGAAGCACAGTTATAATCTGTGCTTGGCGCATAATTGCAAATATTTATCCAAGATGTTAGTCTTAATTTGTAATTGCCAAATTCTAGAAGGGGGTGTCAACTCCAACTGTGTTTGGAACAAAATAACTTCCTTTTCCTATTTAAACAGCAATTAAAAACATTTAAAAAAATTCTCTTCTTCCAAAAAAAAAAATGAATATTATTTAATTTCCTATTTTTGAAGAGCTCTTTTGAAAATTTAAGAAATCAAATTATATAAAAAATGAGCATTTAAGTGCTGAATATTTATTTTAATTGTAATTGTTTGTCTTTTTAATCTGCCTTGCTCATGAAAACGTTGCTATGCTGCTGCCTGACATTTTAACATAATATAATAATAATTGAATGCTATGCCTTGCATTGATGTGTGTAACTTGTTTGCCTATTTATTTATTGCATATTTGTTTGATAAGCCAGTAAACCCATTTCCATATGAGAACTACTTCTCATTTTTTTTTAATTTTTGGATTTTTTATTAATTTCATCAATAGGGCTTAACTTTTTATGTAACCATGTTCACCACATTTTTCATAGCACTTTTGCTTTTATTTTCAAAAATAAAACCGCACATTTGGCTAATAAGACCCCATCTAATTTTTTTCTAGTTGCACTTTTTTCATTGCGATATTTGTTGTACTTCAGATCAGTGTATTTGTCTTTTCTTTGATCATAGGAGCCATGTGTTGCAAGCCGATTCTGAGGAAATGTATAATACTTGGATATCTTCACTCCAGGCAGGAATAGATGCAGCTTTGCATCACAGCTCACGTGGCAATGAAAAGGATGAGGTTAGTATGAAATTAATCATGAGATTATTCTATCCCAAGGAATTACTACTTATGAAGTTTGTTAAAATATATTTTACTTTCAGGTAAATTCCAATGCAAATAAAGATGGTGAAGATCATAAAAGAAATGGAGGGCAGTCTTATACGAATGAGTCTGAGAGATCGCATAATCAAAATACCATGAGGTACTACTGCAGGAGAAGCAGTAATTTGTTTTTCATTTTGTTTCGCCTGGAAGGCGTTTTAAAATAACTTTTTATTCAAGTCTTTGGGAAGAATTGTCCTACGTACCAGGCAACAACAAATGCTGTGATTGTGGATCACCTAATCCTCAGTGGGCCAGCATTAATTTAGGGATAACCTTGTGTATAGACTGTTCTGGAATACATAGGTTAGTACATTTCAGTAATTGGTTGTACTATTGCTTACATAATTACTCTCAAAATTTGTCTACAATAAACTTATGCCAAGTTTTATTGTCATTTTTGTGGGCCTGAAAAATTTTATAGATTTGATGATAGTTTTGCTTTAAACTGCTATATATTTTATTTCCTTTTCAAATCTTTCAATTAAATTTTTAAGTACTTCTTGGTGCAATTTACTTCTACTAAATAATCTTCCGACAATTGTATTTTAGGAGCTTGGGGGTTCATCATTCAAAAGTCCGATCGCTCAGGCTTGATGATTGGGATTCTGATTTGGTAAAGTTAATGAAAGAATTGGGCAATTTTCTCATCAATAAAATTTATGAGGCCGATGTAGAAGAATCTGTAGCGGCTCGACCAACTGCGGAATCTCCGAGGTAAATAATCTGCTTAGCAAAAACAGTTTTTAATTTTGAGTTCTAAAATTAAAGTTTAGCCTCTTATTCATAGTAACATTAGAGAGGCGTGGATTAAGGCAAAATATATCCAGAAATCGTTTATGCCAAAACCAACCAATCGTGCCAAATTGCATCTTCTTCGCAAGTCAAATATTCGACTTCCTTCTCACCCACGGCGACTAAATCGTCTTAAACATGCAGAAGATAACAAGGTGCAGTCGATAATACAAGACAACGGCTCACTAGTTGAAGAAATTGACAATTTATTGAATGATCAAGAAATCTCACCGGACATTAAAAGGGGGAAGAAATATTCCATTGGTTCTGGCAAAGAATATGTAACCAGGAGAGCAGCTGGTTACTTTGATTCTATGGCCACTTCAGTTCTCTCACCAGGCGCCTCTGATCAGTTGGCATTGTCTACTTCATCTTCTTCTGCTTCCATAAACCCAGTGAATTCTGTAGATCTCGAGTTAAATTTGACTGTAAATCTTCAGGAAGTCAATAGTGTTGGCTCTGTCTCTCAGGGAAATAAAAGCTCACCGCAAAGCATTTCATCAGTATCAAAAGGTAGAGATTAAGTATTTGTTATAATCTGTCTTGAATTAATGCTGGTTGGTGTAACTGAAATACGCTTTGCATTATGCAGTGAGTTCAATTAATAAATATAGCATGATGGTTGTTAAGAAATAACGAGAAAGTTTGGCAGGGGCTGCTCACTAATTAACCATCCCTTTAGATTCTGCATTAAATGACGAAACTACGGAGCAAGCTGACTCGGGAAAATTTACTGCAGAGTCTGATGAGGAATTCAGCGACGATGAAAATGACATCGAACCAAATCTTCAACTTTACAGGTAGTGCGCCTATGTTTACCATACTTCGTTATTTAAGCGATGCTTATAATCCCTAAAGTCTTTAACATATTGCACTTTCAGGTCATCTGGAATTGCAGACATACCACAGATGTGCGTGGCAATTGCTCGAGGTGCTGATGTCAGTTGGGTAAATGAAGATGATGAAATGAAGTGTCCCATTCATCAAGCCATTGCTAGTGTGAGTTTACGTTGCATAAGCAACTTTCTAGCATAAGAAAATTTATAATTTTGTGATTTTCATATTCTGTATGTGTTTAATTTTTGTTGGGACAATGTTTTTGTTTCATTTTAATTTTATATGGTCATCTTGCTTTTAGGGAGAAGTGCTAGTTTGTGAATATCTCGTTCTGAATGGTGCTAAAATAGACTCCAAGGATGTACATGGCCGAACGCCTCTTCACTTTGCATCAATGCTGGGACTCACAATGTAAGAACGTATCCAACCCATATTATGTTTCCTAAATGTGGTATATATGCTAACATATTTATTTCTTGATTTTAGGCAAGTTTGTCTCCTGCTGAAACGAGGTGCTGATCAAAAAGCTAAAGACAAAGATAATAATGTGAGAATAACACCATCACTGTACATATGCATGCTTATTTGATTCATATATTCTGCCAGTACTATTTTATCAACGTTATTCGTTTTGGCACTCTAGGATGCTCTGCATTATGCTGTCACAAATGCGAATGCAGATATTGTCACCTTGTAAGTCATTATTTTTCAATAAGAAATTTATACTAGTATGTATTGTATAACTTAAATTAATTATTGCACTTGTTCCTAGACTACGTTTGGCCAGATTAAATGAAGAAATGAAGGAAACAGAATATGGAAATTCTGGTGAGTTGTTTTTTAAGTTACTGTATGTGTTGCAATATTGTCAACTTATAAAAACAGTCTATCTTGCAAACATAAATTGTGTATTATTGGAATACACAAACTGATCTGGCTTTGTACCACATTTTACAAAGTTGGGTCGTTTTCATACAATAAATAGCCGTAAAAACCCAGAAAAGTTGCCCGGGCTGTGCTTACCGATATCGACTTGCTGAAGCGATGAAGTAATGAACGAATCACAAACTCGACGAATCATGACCGCAGCGCTCCCATACCACTTTAACAAAGGCACTTCATGGAGAAACTTTTCGACCACCAAGCCACAAATTTACATACATACATCTCTTCTTTAAATATATAGATTTATTTTTAAAACCAAAATTAAATATAATTAAGTTTAAGAAAAGTTAGCAAATCTTTTTTTAATTTCGATTAATTATTAAACTTGATCCTTGACTTCGATTGGTCAAATTGTATGATGAAATGAAGGAAACTGGATATTGTGCAAATGTTAATGGGTAATTTTTTCACAGATGAAACGTTCAATGAGGTAGTTCGGGATTTCTCACAACGAGCGTCCACCCGCCCAGATCGAAATCAACGGCCAAGCGTTGGCTCATCTGGTAGTTCTTAATGCGTTGGGATTCGTAATTTTCCCAGTCTTTATACGCTCTTCTGATCTGTGTGTGTGTGATATTTTAGCTCTACAGTTTTTTAATAGGCGGTTTTGATGCATTTTTGTGCTTGCACGCTCAACAATAGCTAGATGAAAATCAAGTTAAGACAGTGAAGTAAATTTGAATAGAGGTTTTTTGCGCTTTTTTAGTGGATTTAATTAACCGATTCTCATAACGAATTTTCATCACTAATGTTATCATAATCTGCAAACAAAAAAGGTTATTTTGGATTGGAACCTACGGATCTTGAAGCCTCTGAATCAAGCTAATAAAGAGTTCTGCCATCAACTATTAAGATAGTTAACATAGTCAAAATATGCCCCATTTTGTACAATATTTTTACTCAAAGGTCACAAGAATCACTAAAGATGATTATTTTTAACAATTCCTTTTTTATTGCAATATCAAAGATTTTGTTTGAATAATCTAGAGACTTGGAATTGAATCTTTTTTTTTTAAATTTTGTCTCATGCAGTAATTTTCTGAAAAAGTAGTTCTTGTAGCCCCCTACTAAGGGAAAATTGAGTTTTAGACATTCCATTAGATTGAGGAAATAGCAGGTGGTTACTTTTTAAACCCCTTATTAAGCACTGTCAAAATTTGACAGTTGGTTAAGCATTTTATGTGAATATTTCAGCAATCGATATCTTCCAAACAGAGTATTTACTTACAGCAGTGTAGAGACAGTTAAGGTTGTTTGTTGATAAGATAAATGTTTGCTATGTATTTCAATTTGCACATTGTTGCTAAATTAACTCGTTAAAAGTATGCATAAAATCCAATTTTATTAAAATTTTATCAAATTATTGAGAAAATCAAATGGAATATATCAAAAAGTTTGAAGGTGCTAAAGTTATCCAGAAATCTTGCCAGATCCTGGCATTGGGAAACTTGAAATTTACCATTTCTCTATATTTTAGCAATGTTAAATTGTATCAAGTAAAACGCATTGGTGTTGTAGCTTTTGTCATCTAGCATTGATGTATATACATGTATTTAAGCTCTCCTAACTTCTAAATGAGTTCCATTATTTGTGGGCTGTGAGTGCTTCGGCACGCTTGGTGTTCCTCGCTCGCAAAATCTGTGAAGATTGTTAGAGCATTATTTACTGTGAAGTTGGGAATTCGGAATGTACCGTCTACCACATATCACATAATATTCCCTACTTATGTATAGTTGGCCTACGTTGCCATAGGTATTATTATTTTTTATTTCGTTTTAGTATCATCAATGTTTGTTGTGCCGATATGGCGATTCGGGTCATTCCGAATACCTACTGCTGACTGATGTAAACATTAAACATTTTCTGTTGTTATTCCATCTTGAAGAGGGTGTCCTAGTGGTCCATTCATTCGCTTTGGGAATTTTTTGAAACCTATCGAGAAATTTCCCCTGAGATTCTCGATCCTTGAAAAAAAAAATCCTGTACATAATGAATCAATAGGACAGCCTTGAGGTATTGCTAAATCGACCATTTCCCAATTGATTAGGTGGCTGTATTCAATTTGGTTTTATGGACCCATGCATTGCAATTTTTTTTAAAAACCGGGAATCGGAAAAGTTAATATACAGTAGTGATATTAATAAACATAACATACATCAGTTATTAAGTTTTCAGTTACATCACCTACTGTGCATGTACTGTATGTTTGAACACCAAAAAGTTAATTACCTGTATTATATAACATTGAAAATGAACATATCTTTTCACCCCATAAATTAAATTCACATACTTCTAATTTTTTTAAACCAATTTCCAGACCAATTATGGATCTAATTACCAGGGAAAGAATTTTTTTTGTATGTTGAGTATACACTCATGCAAATAGATTTTATTTACACAATATTAAGCATCATGTGCTAGGGGTACTCAGACAAATGTGTAAAATCGACACGCAAAAAGCTAGGCTAAAAAACAGTCTACATTCCGTTTTTCACACGTGGCGCCAAAAGTGGCATTCAAATTTTCCAAAAGCTTCTGTCTGAGTACTCCAACTGTATAAACATTTATTGATTTTTTTACATTGGTCGAGCTTAGACTTCCAGCATTCCATGCGGCTGGCAATGGTACCAGACACTAATTTCTAACGTTAGCAACAAGCGAGCAAGGCATTCACATTCAACCGACGAGTTTAATTGTTTTCCCTATAGAACAGGGTATTGCCGTTATGCCAAACTGTTACGCTGCTGTGACCTTGAACGACCGGTGCGTTTGCAAATTCGACCTCTGCAAGCTTGTATTCGGTTGAGGTGGTTGGATCATTTCCTCTCTGTAATTACAGGATTGTTACTGGTAAGAAAACTTTGATTAATATTAATTTATCTATTATTAATTAAACACCCAGTGTGCATATCTTTTTAAGAATTATCGAAGAATACAATAAATTGCAAAAATCAACTCTTTTTTTCCGTTTGACATTAGTTGACCTTGCGGAGGGAAAGCGCGACCTTGTTTTCGATATTAATTAAATATATTAGTTTTTCTCTTTTGGAATTGGTTTAAACGGGCATAAAAGCGACTTTTTTAATTATTATTAGTCAAATTTTATTTGCGTTTTAATATGAAAAATAAAGCGCATTTGCGCATGTATAAAACATAAATAAGTGCGCATTCGACCAAAGAATGTAATGTAATGTTGAAATATTGTATTTGGAACCTTCGAATGATTGTAAGTTTAGTTGGTAGTAGATAATTATTTTCAAGTGTAAGTTTATTTTCACTCGATCCACGGTACGTAGTTTGCTTGCTGTCTGTAGGCTGGGAAAAAATGTTACCCAATTAATTCATCGAATGATTTGCTAATGAGCGATTGTAATTTGTAAGATTTCAAGTTTAATTAAAACCAACCTGATGTACTGAAGACTGTATGTTTCATTTCAATTTGTAAAAGTGGTACAATCAGTGTCACAAAAATGTCTTGACGATGGAAATTCTGTGAAAATTCTTTATCCATCACGATTTCAGTTTAGTGAATTGGATAATTTTGTATTCTGGCAAATTTGCAATATGCCCTATTGTAAGTTGTTTTAGAAACTGATCATTGTCACTATTTAGGTACAGTATATGTCAGTGTGATTACCACTCCATATAAGGATACATACTATTCTATTCTATTCTATTCATTACCCTGCAGTCAGTACATAGTACCATGTGGCAGGGGGGATCATCATACAAT
>JAQGBX010001894.1:0-22570 GCA_034698745.1 Megaphyllum sjaelandicum | reverse complement strand
TTTTTCACATTGTCATTGGTCAGGGACATTTTTTGAAATGTGGAAAATTCAGGGAAATTGATAACGAAATTTCTAGGGAACTCTGTTGTAATTTTGAGTTATTATAAATGTGAATTAAAAATCAAATACTGCATTAAAAATGTTTTCCTTGTAAAAAAATCTTAAAAGCCTTAAAATTTAATCTAAAAAAGTATTAAAAAAAGTCCTAAAATTTAATCTAAAAAAGTCCTAAAAAGTCCTAAATATGGAATCTTGGAAATCGTTTGCCACCGTGATTAACGAGTTAGTTTTGGTCAGGGAATTTTAGATTTAAGTCAGGGAAATTGAAAATGAAAATTTTGTGGCCACCCTGCTTTAGAATATTCCGATGCATATATTTGTGGTTCTGGTTTCTGCACAAAGCCATGGCATAATGCATCGACTTTCTTCTTCAATGATGCGATATGTCCTGCCAACAGAGGGCAGAAATCAAAGCGAAATCAAACCAATGTTAGTTTTTTTTTTCCCATCTTCGTTTCTTGGACTTGATGGCCGGAAGAATTCCAGCTGGCGAAATAAAAACTCGACAAGATCGAGATTTTTCTCTCTCTCTCCAGATTTTTCAAGACACTCCCTAAATGAAAAGCTTGGCGCAGAAGTCGAGATCACTTCCGCCGGTGGCATCTGACATTCCGGGTCGCCAAAAACTAAAATAAAAAGGTCCGTTTCTTCAACTGCGTGAATTGCGATTGAATTGCTAAATGATCCGTGTAGGCCAGCGAGACCGCAATGCTATATTTATTGACCTGTCCTGCAGGAGGGTGACCACGCACTTCGTACATCTGCCAGGCTCTGCATAAAGAGTTACAGGGTGGCTACAGGTCAGAAAAGCCAGGGGAAAAAAGTGGTCAAGGAAATCAGGGGGGAAAAAAGTGGTCAGGGAAATTTTCCCAAATTTTGCAAAATGATATATCCATGCACTCAGTCTGCTAGCAGCTCCTTCCCCAATCCTCTTCAGCTAGATTTGACACAAAATCTAATGTTTTGCCAAGCTTCTCATTGCAACTGTTATTTTATTTTTCATTATGAAAAAAAAAATGATATGCATTCACCAGTAACTTTTGGTCAGGGAATTTTGGATTTTAGCCAGGGAAAAGTCATGGAATTTGAAAATGAAAATTTTGTGCCCCTCTCCCCCCCCCTTCCCTGAGTTACCACGCATGAGCTCCTTTTGAAAGAGGAACTAGATGGCACTATACGTATTTATATGCGAAAGAAATGAATTATCGATAATAGACGAAAGTCGATAAGAAGACGCAGAAATTTCGCAGGGTGCATTATGAAACATTTCGGAGGAAAATCAATAAATTAATTCGTCGGGATCCAAATTTAATATCAATTTCCTTCCGCCATCCCTGGCAATAAGAAAAAAGAAAATAGTGCGTTTTCCACACATTTCCGCCCCTCCTCCCCAGTGATTCCCTGTGGAAATCTCACGACTTTTTTTTTTCATTTCTGGAAATGCTAAATTAAGCAAATCTAATAACGTCGCCAAAAATCAACGCCGCCCAAAACTCGAACATTACATTCGAACAATTGCGCAAATTCGCGTGCGAATCTGCGGCCTGCAATCTGAAACATTTCAGAAGATCATTGATGAGGCTATTAAATTTTGCTATTTGGGCATGCTCGGTGATGTGGGGATAAAAAGCTTTTCTACCTCAAAAAACAATCATTGTATGGAAGAAATAATTTTCTCAGACGAACCCTCATGGAAACCATTGATTGCAAATTCCAACCTGGGCAATCAATCTGCAACCAAAATGGTCATATGTTTCAAACAAATATCCCTGTTTTTACCTGTTTTTCCTCCATTAGGTGGTTAGAGGGATGGATGCTTTTGCTCCTTTCAAACAGAGGGTTCCATAACGAACCAATCTGGCGGGGTGCCACTCTGTATATATCGGCTACACGAGACTAGAAAGTTAACAAAGTGGTTATAATTGAAACAAACTTCAGTTTACAACAAGTTTTTCCATAACGGGATTAGGATTACTCCTTTCAAACGGAAAGCTCCATAACGAAACAATCCGCGTAGTGTGCCACTCTGCGTATATCTGCTACACGAGACCAGGATGTTGACAACAAACTGGTTAGAATTGAAACAAACAACATCAGTCTATACAGTTTTTGTTCTCATCATGGGATTAGAGGGATAAAAGCATCCACTCCTTTCAAAAGAAGGGCTCCATAACGAACCAATGTGCATAGTGTGCAACTCTGTATCTGTTACATGAGACCAGGAAGGTGACAACAAACTGGTTATAATTTAAACAAATATCAATTTACAGCCAGTTTTTCCTTACGAGGGAGTTAGATGCCTTTACTTCATTCGTTCAAACGGAGGCTCCATAATGAGCCATCGTGCACTAGTGTGCCACTCTGTGAGTATCTGTTCCACGAGTCAGGAAGGTGATTCCTTTGATGAAGCTACCATCATGTCTTGTGGGGAAAACTGACTGCAAACTGATGGAAAGTGACCGAAAACTGGTGGCATTTTTAAGCAAATATCACAAGTTTCCAATCACCATTTCCACATTAGACTGAAGAGGAGAACTTGTCTGACAACATTATGGTTAGCAAAGTCCACCGATTCTTCCATGAGATACCTTCCCATGCAATACTGCGGATGTGGGTCAACATTTTATCACGTGTTTCATATAGTTTCTACGGGTGCCGAGCAAAATGGACATTCTTGGCCAACTCCCATTCCAATGCAGTTTCTTGAAGTTGGTCAAAAGAGATCCAGCTTCTAGTCTTGAATATCAAACCACAAACTTTGGAATTAGCCCTGCTGAGTACAAATGCTCACGTTTGTCACCAGATGGCGTGGATAATCTCTTGGCAATGACCTATCGAGTGCTTCAGCGACGTCTTCCATGGAAGGATATTGTGGCGCCATCATAAAGGATCCCGATTATGTATGCCCTCGTTATTGCCATTGATGGAAGCACCGAAGCTCTTTTACACGCTCTTAATGATCTATCAGGTTATAAGAACACCAACAATCGTGTCGTTAACTCAGGGCTACCAGGGTTCACAACTGGTTGCCAGCGATGTATCGCATTTAAGGAACAGTACTTAGCCAGATATTCCAGAAGCAGGGCCACTGCACCAGGACTTAACGAGCTCCCTTGGTTGCTGCAAAGTGCAAATTCAATGCACTTCTCGTTAATTAGACTAAATGCACGCGGAATATTTATGTCTAATTAGAATTAAGGTGCTCGTTTGATAGTTTCGTCTCGATCCCGCAGTGAGAGCTACTTTTACCAACGTTAAGTCAATTAAAAAAACTATGCTTCATTTTTAACAGTCAATTTCGGAAGTTTCCAAAAAAAGTAATTTCGTTAAAGCGTTTTATCTGTTTTTCGCGTCGTATCGTTGGGCGTTATAATAATAATAATAATAATATAATAAAAGCTTTATTCCTGGATGGTAACGGGAATAGAAGGGATAACGTTTCAGGTCATCACTTACATCCACCCCATGGTACAATCATTACAAAATCTCAGTACAGAGGAGAGATATCACATAATGTCACAGCAGAGATTTCAGAATATTAGGGTAGCAAAATCAGCTAAGTTCACTCCCCTTATTATACTTAGTTCCCGCCGTATTAAGTCAGGCGCTGCAGTAGTTTTTCTTCTAAAACATGGAAACATCAAAGGTGCCGACACGGAGTGACTATACTGGTATTGCGTATGCCGTGAAATACGTAAATATTCCACAGATATAAATTATGTAGATATAAATGAAGAGGAATTCAAGACCTGTTTAAAAATGATTGGTAAAACTTGCTCGTATTTGCAAAATATTTTGCACGTCTCGTGAAATGAAATTGGCGTTTCACGATGAAAACTGCGAGGAAAAAAAGTGTAAAAAAAAAGTTAAATTTCATTATTTGAAACTGGTAAACATCTTCTCAATTCCTGCATTAGCACTTAGGACAGCTTCACGCTGTCAAGTCAAAAAATGCGCAGCACTATTTTTTCTTCCTAGGCTTCAGAGTCGAGGATTGTGTACAGAATTAATCAATAAAAGTTTGAATGCAAAATAAGAGCTTTATATACTTTTGTCTCGCGAGTGCCAAAAGACGATCATGGAAACGTAATTCTAGCATCTCCAGGAATTCTCCAGATTGCAAGCCCACATTTGCCATTGTTTTCCATTTTCCAGATACGGTCACAACATGTATTCAAACACTAGGCAATATTGAAATAAGAGATACGCATTATTCCAAAACAATAGTTGACAATTTTTCAATAAGGTAGGCATACATGTATATAATGAAAATGGGGCTCCGTTACATTCAATTAAAATTAAGTTCTGAAAGTGTCCGTTACATGTATACGTACCGCAAATAATGTATCAGTTACATTTAATGAAAATTGAATAAGTTGAGGAAGAATGTATTGACGATGCAGAAAATACATAACGCTATAGTATCTCATCGTTCTGAAATTCACTTCGTTTTGGCAAAAATCGATATCAATTCGTTTTGTTTTTTTATTGAAAAAAACATTAAGATAACTTCCGCAGTTATTTTTCAATTTCTATTCCCCCCTCGACTTAGTCTGAGAAATATGATTAAACATTAACTCAGCAATCTTTCAGAAACATCCGTGCTTTTATTGTTGTCACACATTTGGGACAATTTGTGAAATTGGTGAATGATTTCAGAAAGCTGTTTCAATCATTGATTATTTATATATGTATTATTATTTTCCGTATATTCTCATGTATGCATTTGCAAAATAACAAATATATCCAACAAATGCGAAAGACCATGTCAGAATTTCTACACGAACTGCACATTTCAAAGTACTCAAACTATAGACAAACAAATTAAGGACTGTAAATTTTTCAATCTATTTATTTTTATTATTTCTTTTTGTAAGATAATTTCGAAAAAATTGAGAATCGTTAAGGGAAAGTTAGGATGACGAAAACCGTTAAGAAAAAATGAGATTAATGGTAATATTAACCAAAATTACTTTTTAAACCAATCTCAGCATTTTTAAAATGTTTTCTTAAAATTTATTGTTTTGCTGATAGTTAATATACAACTTAATTATAAATATTCTTCGGAAATTGCGTAAATTTACCTTAAACTCGAACCTTTTCGTTAAAAATTGATTTGAATTTTAATCGTCTTTCAGTGCTCACTGCGCATGCGCGAATGACATGCTGAGCCATCATGCGAGAAAATTGATAACACTTTTGGATAGGAAAAAAGTCAAAAAATGTACGTTCAATTTACGAAAATTACGTTTCAAGCAATTCACTTCATGGCTGCTTTTGGTAATCACTGCTCTCAACTTTTTCTCATTTCTTGGAAATTTGAGACAAGAAAGGGAATTTGTAATTATTGCTTTGATTGGAGCAAAAAGGTACGCTACAGCTAGAACACATTTTCTTTATTGTTTGCATGTCCTACAACTGCTTAGGGCCATTCAAAAACTACGTCCGTAAAATTTGCCCAAAATTGGACTCCCCCTACTCCTTGTCCGCATTGTGTCCGGTGAATCAGGAATCCCCCATTCGGACGTCCGAAGCTAAAAAAAAATTGTATTCGGAAAATATTGAACGTTTTGCAAATTTTTCCTCGGAGAGTGTTGAAAATTTTACAAATCTGTACTCGAAAACAGTTGAAAATGTTGCAAATTTGTCCTCGGGGAAACGTGGTCAAATTTGTAAAGATGTCCTCGGAAAAAAGTTGAACATTTTGCAAGTTTAGCTCGAGAAAAATGAAACTTTTTCAAATTTGTACTGGGCGAGTAGCGGTATTTACCGAATCGGCCCCGCAGATAATCAGCATGCAAAAGAAGAGGCGTTTTTAATTAAAACTTGCGCGCATTGTAATGTCGAAATTAAAAGTTTCTAAACGAGAAACTTAATTCAACTCCCAATTCCGAGTTACCGAATTCAACTATAGATACGTACAAGCTTTGGCACCATTTCGCTACATTAAGCTCTTTCCCATCAATTGCAATTTTACAATGGCAAGCAAACCGTTAACGTTTTGGTATTGCTCGCATGCGTGCTTCGCAGTTTTCGCAGTTGCAAACGCGTGCTATTTATTCCGTAACATTGAGCAGCTCCAGAGCTGGGGGGAAATTCACCATTTTTTCGGATCAAATTTAGAGAAATGGAAATGCTTCATTGGAGCGTGGGGTCGAACACTGTAAACAGCTAATGCGAATAACGTCGGTTATATGTTATATACACATTTTGCAACAAAAAACCAAAAAAAAAAGCGATATAAGCGACTCCGTTGATAATTTCGGTGGCGTAATGAACTAGCCAGCCGATCAATCATTCAAGATACAGGTGAAATTCACGGTTTTTTGAACGCCCATGACCAATTTTCAAAGGTATTGCCTTGGAAATGAGCCACTAAAAGCTTTCCAAGAGTGTGGGAAGCGCGCCATCTGTTGCGACAAACTGATAATTTGCAGTTGCGTATTACTGCAGCGAGGCAGTTCGCAGTTTGCACGACTACCAAAGCTTAACTTAATAAGCTTTTGTAGCTGTAGGTTTGTATGGTAATGTTTTTAAAACAGCCTGAATCCCCAATCAGTACCCTTCTAATCGCACCCGCCGCTGGCCGCAGGTGGCGCTGCTAGCTGTTCAAATTACTGCTTGCATCGTGACTTTGAAAGGATCGTATGCAGATTTCGTCATTACACCGGGATCACGTGACTTTTTGTTCATTCCATTGGCGAAAGTTAATACCCGGAGGCCCGTTCTTTTATTAATTGATTCGATGAAAAGATCACCCGAGAACATGCGAGCATGAGCGCCAGCCATTGCGCGTCAGGTGCCAATCTGCAGGTATCAGTTTCAAGCCCAATTTGGCACATGGAATGTTTGTTTCTCTTACAATATGCTCCCACCGTTTTGCTACTAAATTCTCAAAAATGAACATGAAGAATGCAGATTGCTTCTAATCTTATCTTTGGGTGGGAGCACAGTGAAACTTATTAAGTACGAAAGTTACTTCATCTCCTTTCCACTTTTTGCCCGCTGCAATTTTTGCAGATGTCCTGCTCAAAGTGAACCCTGATATCTGCGTGATAATCAGTGTGCTTGGTGGCGCCACGGCAGGCGTTGTATCGATTGTATCGATGCATCCACTTTTGCCCAATAGTGCTCCATGTGTCACTCTGTGTCTTACAAGACTGCTTCCCGCTTTTCAAAAAAGAATGTTCCAAACATACTTCTAAATTTATGAGCGTTCAGCCTGGCTCGGCTAATATGTCACTTGGAGTAACCTCATTTAAACGCATTACCAATTGTCTGCCCGCTGGGTGGCGCTAATGAGTCGGTAAGTAACTTTCGTACATTAACAGTTTCACTGTGCTCCCACCCTTTGTCTTGTGTAAATTATAATAAAATTAGGTTGGCTCTACATGCCAACGCTTGTAAGACTTCCCATATTTGGTTGAAAGTAAAGTTAAGTCAGATTTTCAAAGATATGACACACATCAAATTCGAATTTTTGTTACCTCAGTACAGGGTGAGGTAGTCATGAGTAATCGGCATCATTACCAAATTTACGCTGTTTTTCCGTCATGTTATTTACTTAAAACGGCAAAAATGGGAGAAAACATTGTAGCGTCAGTTAAGGACGTCCTTTATGACCAAAAAAAAGAATGACCCAAAAACGACGTCAATATGACCCTCCTTTTGACGTTATTTTTAGATTACAAATGATGTCATTTTTTGGTCAAAAAGACGTCATTTTTTGTCATAAAAACATTTTTTAGTCAAAAAGACGTCATTTTTTTGGTCATAACGAGAGCATTTTTTGGTCAGTTTGCTACGTGGGTTACATGTACAGTGTACTTGTTTCCAGCTTGACTGATGGTTTGAGCTAGCGCGTGTAAATGGCCGTCAATGCTTAACAATAATCAATAACATGGCTTTACATTTTCAATTCATATTTTAGGGGATGGCAGGGTTTCTCCCCTGTCTATAATCCACAGAGATAAAAACTTGGTATGAAAAATTATTAACAAGCTCGCATGTCTAATTATGAATACATAGGAATCAAAATCTTATTCCCTCAAACATCCCTCTCTCGTGAGATCGGGGAATTCCGCCCCCCCCCCCAATGCTTAATTTCTCAGAACCGAGATTTATACGAGATAATCGATTGGCGGAAAAATGTCAGAAATGAAAACCTGAATAATTAGATTTAAATAAATCGATATCAGTCAAAATTATGCATAATTCAGCGTGGAATATGTCAATTGCCTTCGCATTGCTCACAATCTATTAAATTAGGTAATGTGTTTAACCTAGGGTCAATTGATTACCCATCAGTGCAGAACCGATTGTTGGTGCATTCGAGATACTGTAAAAGATAAGCATAATATGCTGAGTAAGAAGGCCTATTATCGGATTTTATCACATTTTTTAGGCTATATTAAACTTCTAGAATGCTTCGATAATCAGAACGATAGTATTTAAGTGACGTCACTTTTTAAAAATTAAAAATGTTTTAAAAATAATCGGAGCATGTAGATAATATTATGAAAATATTTAAGACAAATACATGTACATATCATACACAGTACCATCAATATAGGTAAATTTGTAAATAATTTTCATTGGCATTAGGGGTATTCAGACAGAAGCTAAGAACCATTTCTCAAAACGTCAGCGCCATCTATAATCCATTCCTTGAAACTGCTAGACACGTACGTACGCGCGTCCTTTATTTTATGAATGTTAATTCCCCCAGAAATTTCATTTTCAACTTCCCTGAATTTTCCAGGTCTAAAAAAAATTTCCCTGACCATGCAATGACAAAAATTGACACATGCCAATACATGTATTATCCACAATTTCGCAAAATCGTCACAGCTAGACAATATATTATTGTAAAATTTACTAATGACAATTTCGAAACTTTTTCAAAAGTAATATGGAAAAAAATTAAAAATTTTAAAAAATCAGCATGAAAAAAATACTTAAAATTTTACAATTTTGTATACGGAAAATGTATAAAATTTGGCAAATTTGTACTCTGAAAATGTTGCAACTTGTGTTTGCATGGAAAAGGTTAAAACTTTTTGTAAATTTGTACTCAGAAAACGTTGAAAATTTTGCCAATTTGTCCTCAGAAAACTGGTTCAAATAGGTTTGAAAATGTAAGGACATAAACAACAAAACATCTCACAACACATTATTTATACAGTGTATAGTTGCGATTTCTTAGTCGAACAAGAGCTACGTTTGGTGCACTCAGCGTCCTCGCCATCATAGTTTCGCAATTAACAGAAGGAGAACAGATGAGTTTCGGGAACGACTAATCTTTCGGGGCAAGCGATGGCAGTCAGCAAGTTTTCCCGAAAAACGATTAATTCAAAAAGCCGAGACATTAATGCGAAATAAATGAGGGGTGAATGTGAACTCGGCTTAAAGTCCTCTCGGGAAAACACAGTCAGCCAGAGCTACAAATATCCCATTAGCGCGTTGTTATTCATTTTTGAAAATTAATCATCTTGCCTTGTTTTTTTTTTGTTTTGTTTCGAACAAATATTAATAACGAGAAATGCAAATGAGGCGCGTGCATACAGAACTGCGTAATTTAAGCCTAGGTTTATCGAAATGTCCTAGGACAATCGGTAAAATTTCGCAAAATGGCGCCATCTATCTTCTGTAATGGAAGGTTGGCAGGCTTCCGATAACGTATAGGGCCGAAACATTGACCGTCCATACGCTATTGAAGTTCCATGAGGTTTGCAGTGCCTAATCATCATCATTAATTTCCGCCCTTCTAATTCGAAATGACACATTAATGCGTTGGAACAATCAATTAACAACAAAACGCCAATTCTGATTTGCTGGTAGGCTACATCATCCAACAAATGCACTTCACACTGGAGTGCCGACCAGCTGCTACCGTTTCAAAGCCAGGGTTAGTCATAGAGGGCGCTGTTAAATGTAATATTTTGACGAAAATTATATACATTTTGACTATGTCTTTACCCGGCTTAAGGGGTATAGTTTAAGAGTTTCGGATGTCCTGGAAATGGAACATTGTTAAATGAATGACGTTATTCACTAAAATTCAGATGACGGTTCCCCCAGAAATTTCATTTTCAACTTCCCTGACTTTTCCAGGTTTTAACAAATTTCCTTGACCAATGGCAATGTCAAAAATGTACATATTTTGCAATAGTTACTAATGACTATAATATTTAGAAAAATGTACATATCTTGCAATATTTACTAATGACTATTATGTATATAAAAATGAAACATTTTAAAAAAATATATATTTCGGAAAACGTGGAAAATTTTGCAAATTTGTCCTCGGGAAACGTGGGAATTTTTTAAATTTTGTCCTTTGGAAACGTTGAAATCTTTGTAAATTTGTGCTCGAAAAACGTGGAAAATTACACGGGCTCGGGAAACACGGAAAATTTTGCAAATCTGTACTCTGAAAACGTGGAAAATTTTGCCCATTTTTACTCAGAAAATGGGCCCTGAGCTAACCATGAAGAAGCATTAATTTTGGAATGCCACAACATGACTACGTTGAATTCCCCTATCTAATTTCAAAATAAAGCCATTCTTCCCTTACTTCTCCAAACATTTTCAAGTTCACTGACTTTTCCAGGTCTGAGGGTACCGTGGATGTTGACGTATTGGTTTAATTTTTAGGACGAATACAATTGAAAAATTCTTAATGATGGCCTAATCATCAGATTTTAATGACGTTATGATTTACTATGCAGCCCCAGATGTAGTTCAAGAGCTGCAGGTTAAAAAAATTGTAGGATAGCACATATGCTCCAGTTTCTTTTCAGTTTTCTTACAAAGGGAAATAAAATTTTCCGATCTTATCTCAAAATTATAATCATATCAAAATCATTCTGAAGGCCTCGAGGTTATCAATATCATAATAACATTTGCCGAGAACCAGAAAAAACTTTCTTAATGCTTTGAATTAAGAGCCGCTAAGCCGATTAGCAACGTTTCGATTTCCTTTTTTTTGCGTCTAAGTAATTTATTCCATTTGCATCTTGAATAACTAAGTAACGCCGTGCTCCCTCTAATGTTTATTATTAAAGCCGCCAAGAACCCAAATAACGACCCCCTAAATTGTTATTATTAGGGTTGGGGGTGCTCGGATCGTTTGGATCCAATGGGGATGGTGCATGCGCCGGTTTGCATTATGATTGGTTTAAAAGAAGTCACGTGAGTTGCCAATGGTCATCAGCACCACAGATCCTTTCCATAAAACACCATTTTGATGATGGAACTAACTTAACTGAGCTTTTTTGCATTAGGGTACGAGCACGGTGAACTTGTTTTCCAGTCGTTTGCCAGCCGGCGTACACTAGCGCCAACAAGCGGGATAAGAATGCGGCATGCGTTTTAAATGAGGGCGCACACAAAGAAAGCCTAGCAGAGCCAGGCTGAGCTTGCAATTAAGTAACAAGTAGACACAGAGTGGCACACGGACCACTAGAGGTTGGTCAAAAGAGCAGCCATCGAGTGTATGCCGCCTATGTACTGTAAAAATGTGTTTTACGCAAGGTCTTACGCGGAATGTTTCACCTAGCATAACGCATGAAGTGGCGCCACCAAGCACACTGAACATCACGCTGATATCAGCAATCATTGTGCGCACTAAAGCTTGTTTAAGCGCACCGACCATATTCATCTTACGAACATTCAAGTTCCGAACAACATTTCTGAATCGTATTACACAGTATTCAATTCAATTCTTTACCTTGTAGTCAATACATAGTACCATTTGGCAGGGATGGGGATCATTATACAAATTAAGTCAGATTAAGCAGTCTGGTCATGATGAACCCCAACAATCACAAGTTAGGTATATTTCCCTGTATTTGGGAGGTTGGAATGGGATAGGAAGACGGTCATGGACGATTTAATATAGAACCTATATCTCTGCATTCGCCCGAGGAATTGTGGGAAACCATGAAGAACCGCAATCGAGGATATATCCGAGCCGGGAATCGAACCCGGGTCTACCAAATGCAAGCCACTCTGCTCGGTGATCGTAACTTCCAATGGATGTTCCACACGTTCTCCATCTTGTTCGCTATGAGGTTCGTATAACTTATATGGCCGCTTTTCTCCGAAAATGTCAAAGTTATGGCACCCACAGCGCATGCGCAGTACCGCATATCGCAGCTTCCAACGTTATGGGGGCACGCAACCCTTTGGAGACTTTGTCCCCGGATGCGTTTATGGCGCATCCGATGCTTCGAAGCTTGTTTTAGTGGTCGCAAACATTCTGTTGCAATCTCGATTTCGAGCTGCTCAAAATGCAACACGTTTTTTAATGTTTACTTAACGGGCATAATGCCCTTTTTTACGCGCGCGCGTGTCGTAAATTGGCTCAGCAAAGACCGTATTGTTGGTGGAGCCCCCATCGATTTGGCGCACTTTAGGCTCAGCACGGTGCAACGGCGCACGTGCTTCATACCCCAAAAGACGTTACAGCCGGAAACGCTTAACCCAATTAGCTCAAGGTGATGCGCATATTTGATGAAAATGCACCCAATACTTAACTCCTTCTCATTTATGGAGGTCTAGCTTATTCCCAGGGAGCATATTTTCAAATGGGGCAAAAAGTTCCGCATCTCACCGGAAGCGCCCTCTAGGAGAATTCTCCGGCATTTCTGGGGAAAAGGCAGCACCTCGTGAATCGCAACCGGAAATCGCCTAATATTTGTGCCGCAAATGGTGTCCAGTTCTCATTTCACCATTTGGAGCACTGCTTAATGAATATACAGGGCGTATGTAAAACCTTTCCCTTACTAAGAAAATAACGTTTATGAAAAAAAAAGTAACATGGTAGGGACATTGTGTTTGTTGCTTGTTGAAGGAAAACGGATGAAGTTTTGTTTGCGAAGGCAGTTCACGTGGGAGCAGTTTGTGACTTGGAAGATGTCTTGTCGATATTCAATTTCTTTTTGTTTTGACCAACATCGCTTCGGAGATTGTCCGATAGCACCTGTAACTCTCGTCTTTAATGTCTCAATATCAGATATTGGAGAGGAATAGGCATGTTTGCGCCTAAAGCAACGTCCACATTGGAGGAAACATAGAGGAACTTTTCGTTGATAATTTCTGCCAGATGTTTACATAAGTTTTTACATAAATTGTTTCTTACATATTTTTTTTTTCATAAGTTTGTTTCCAGAAACAATTGGGAATTAACCTATTAGTAACAGAAAGTTTCTTTATGTTTCCAGAAACAACTAGAAACCTATTATAGTCACAGAAATTTCCTTTATGTTTCAATGCAGAAACAACTGGCAACCTTATAATTGTAACAGAAAGTTCCTTTATGTTTCTAGAAACAACTGACACCTTATTATACACATAAAGTTCCTTTATGTTTCAATGCAGAAACAAGTGGCAACCTGTCAGTGACAGACAGTTCCTTTATGTTTCCAAGAACAACTGGCAATATATGGAACAGAAAGTTCCTCTATGTTTCCTCCAGTGTGGAAGTACAGTAGCAAAAACGTTGAAATTAGCGAAATCACATAACACTCGAATCTTTACCAAAGCCCATGAAAGACGCCATTTTTGATTCTTGCGACTATACTGCACCACCTATAGAATGTTACGCAGGGTGCGCAACTGCATTACAAAACTATACATTTTACTTACGACATGTCGCACATCACAAGTGTCCACTCAACACAGTTTTCATGAAATGATCTTTCATTAATAAGGAAGGACTTCATGTGCACCATGCGTGTACCGTAAATCATTTCAATAAAACGAAAGCTTACAAGATCCGAACAGAATAATAATAATCAAACTTCAGTTTCAATTTCCTAGTTCAATTAAGTAAGTTGAACAAAACCCGCGCGATTATATAGTCTTTGCGAGTTACCTATCGCTTACTATATGACTTCGGAAATGAGTCCAAAGATGGCGCCCACTCAAACAAAATGCACAAAAAGCCTTCTTGATTTCATGTTTTCAGAAGACTATGTCATTTCCCCAAAGTCATCCTTTTTCAATCCCAACTACGTCGCGATGTTTTCCAATTTCCTTACAAATTTTGACTTTAATCTCGAAAAAATATCTCGTATATATAGTTCGCCGTGAATGCACGAAAAGATGAAAAGAAAGCTGCGAGACTGCCCACCTAATTTCAAATTCAGTTCGCATTCTGCAGCCTTCAGTTACGAAAATTCATGTCGACGATATTAATGCAATACACAAATTGAAATAAAACCCAAGTTTTCGGTATAATTTCCAGCCACGCTTTTACAGACGCGAGCGTGCTTTTAGTGAGGTTTCTCACGATTTTTCATGATTTCCTGGACTTTGTAATAAAAACCAAGAAAAAATCAAGTGTAAGCCACTTGGTTTTTTTTTGCAAACAGCGAATTCAAAGCATATGTTTCCAAAAAAAGTAAATATGCTGATACCAGCTAGGGGGTTCAGTTTACCGAAAATTGGGTTTTTCTGCAAATTGCTCGGGATACGTTTCAAAACGCAGTTTGAAAGTGATCAATCTTGCGAAAGTACGTTTTCCTTTCCGAATTCTGCCGATCCCAATTTGTCACGAATTCAATCGCTATGAAAATGGTTCATAGCTGGATGCCCCCGAATATGCCATCAAATATCGGAAGCAAATTTACACGGAGGCAGAAAACAGGAACTACTTTACATTTGACATCAAACGATAACTTTTCGTCGTTCAACCGGTTGCGTCAAGTGCGAGTTCTTGCGTCCTCAGAATTTGAGAGATGCATCTCGACAAACTCTTCAGCGTGGCATTTCGTTATAGATATTTCATGAGGAAAGTCAAATTTTTCTTTGTTTGTTTATAGTTGGGACTTGTTGGACGATTGTATGAAAAATTGCAAATTTTAAAAAATCAAATCAATAAAATGAAGCCATGCCGTCTGGCGGCCATCTTTGGACATTTTGTCCAACTTGCCACATGCTTAGCAACAACCTTTTTTTTTCGTACAAATTTATAAATGTCATCACACACGACGCAATATATATCCCGAAACTTGTTTGCAGATTATTATTGCTTGAAATTTCCCCAGTGTTGGGAAAAAGTTTCCTTCTCAAATTTCCACCAGATTTCCCATGATCCTGTTCTGGAATTAACTCAGGAAATAATATCTGCAGAGGAAATATTTTGAAACACACGATGTAATATACTGTAAGGCACTAATACATCTGGATATAAATTGCCAATTTATATCCCGAAACTTGTTTCCAGATATATTGTTGCTTGATATTTCCCCGAGTGTTGGGAAAAAGTTTTCTTGGCAAATCAATTTCCACCAGATTACCATGATCCTACTCTGGAAATATCTCAGGAAATAATATTTGCAGAAGAAATATTTTGAAACACGATGTAATATACTGTAAGGCACTAATATATATATGGACATAAATTGCCAATTTGTATCCCGAAACTTGTTTCCAGATTATTATTGCTTTATATTTCCCCGAGTGTTGGGACTAATCTAGGCAGAAACTGATCTAATTCGAGCGCATCACGCAAAAACTCGATAAGTGAAAAAAACGGTTAAGTGGAAAACATTTCGATGCCGGGTCGATTTCCACTTATCAGGGTTCGACTGCATTCTGAAAATACCGCTCCATGTGTGCAGCAACAGGAAACTGTTTCTATACACCTATATTGAAATACTTTCCTGCAATTTCTCGCAATTTATTTCCGGACATAATTTTCCTCGTGTGAGACGGCCTTTAGGGAAGAACAGTAAAACATTTTCAGTTAACAGGATATGCCAGCAGTGACAATGCTTTAATAAGAAATTCTCGATAGATTTATAACACGTTCACGTGACATAACACAGACATGCAGTATAAGGTGCAATGAACCTTGTGCAGCTTCATATGGGGCTGCATCAAGTGATCCTTTTAACGAATAAACTAAAACAACATGCCTCCTGGGAATTTTCGCCAACCGAATGAACGAAACGTCAAAATTCGGACGTCAAAGGTTGGCGTCAAAGCAATATGTGATCATTGCTTGTAAGTTTTGATCTTGATCGGATTTGATGACTTCAAATCTCAATTTTTCATCACTGACCCTCTAGAAATGGACGCTTGGACAACCCTCCACGCCATGTTCTGACGTCAGATCATTGCATGCTTCGTTTCTCAATCATTACTGACCCTCTAAAAATGTTGGTCAGTTATGAAGCTCGTGGAATGGGCGCTTGGACAACCCTCCACGCCATGTCCTGACGTCAGATCATGTATGCTTCATTTCTCAATCATCACTGACCATCAAAAAACGTTGGTCAGTTTTGAAGCTCATGTAATGGGTGCTTGGTCAAGCCTCCACGCCATGTTCCGCCGTCAGATCATTGCATGCTTTATTTCTCAATCATCACTGACCCTCTAAAAACGTTGGTCAGTTTTGAAGCTCATGTAATGGGCGCTTGGTCAACCCTCCACGCAATGTTCCGACGTCAGATCATTGCATGCTTCATTTCTCAATCATCACTGACCATCAAAAAACGTTGGTCAGTTTTGAAGCTCGTGGAATGAGCGCTTGGACAACCCTCCACGCCATGTTCTGACGTCAGATCAGATCTCAATTTTTCATCACTCACCCTCTAAATACATTGGTCATAGTTTTGAAGCTCATGGAATGGGCGCTTGGTCAACCCTCCACGCCATGTTCTGACGTCAGATCATGCATGCTTCAGATCTCAATTTTTCATCACTCACCCTCTAAATACATTGGTCATAGTTTTGAAGCTCATGAAATGGGCGCTTGGTCAACCCTCCACGCCATGTTCTGACGTCAGATCATGCATGTTCATTTCTCAATCATGATTGCCCCTCTAAAAACGTCGGTCATGAAGTTTTGAAGCTCATTGAATGCGCGCTTGGACAACCCTCCGCGCCATGTTCTGACGTTAGATCATGCATGCTTCAGATCTCAATTTTTCATCACTGACCCTCTAAATACATTGGTTAGTTTTGAAGCTCAAGAAATGGACGCTTAATTGGACAACCCTCCACGCCATGTTCTGACGTCAGATCATGCATGCTTCATTTCTCAATCATCACTGACCATCTAAAAACGTTGGTGAGTTTTGAAAATTTAAGTTTTGAAGCTCATGGAATGGAGAACCCTCCACGCCATGTTCTGACGTCACCACTGCCGATCTCTGGACCCAAAAGGACTCACGCCAAGTTACGGAATGGATTTTCCGCAATGGCAACGGCGCTTGGTCATTTCTGACCATGGGGAAGAAGAGAAGAAATCTCCGCTGCCCCCCAGGCCTGGCACGTGCTTTTCATCCAAATTGTCCTTTAGCAATTCACCGGACGTCGCGGCCAGCATGGCCATTTTCCAGTTTCATCTGATATAGGGCGCCGTTTGCTTTACCGGCATGCCTCGGCCATTAGGAAAAACAGAAAATCAGATTGAGGAGGCTGCAAGAATCGACCAACTGCGCCACAAATTGGTAGAAACTGTTCAGGAAACGCTGGGAGAGAAAAAAATTGTTCGGTGAGATTAACCACATGGGGGCACTCGATTTAATGATTGGCACACAAAAAAAGGCCTCCTAGGTCGTGATTTGTAAAAAAAATATATAATTATCTGGGATTGCCGCATGCTAGCTCATGAGGGAACTCCAGAAGTTTTTCCACGCATCGCACTTTCTCGTTTACTTCCAATGCACTATATGACTATATTCTTCTTCTATATACATGTACAGTTAGCCATCTGCACCAAACTATGAAGCAAGCTTTGTAGCACACTAGCGGAAAAACCCGGCGTTTCCCGGGGGACAATGGTTTGACAGTTTTATGGCCCTGGGGAAAATGGTTAGACAGATTTATGGCCCTAGGGATTACCCAGAGGGTCAATTTCCCATAGAACGCGGTTTTGCGTCATCAGGGGCTATTCGTCTTCGAAATGCACGTCCTCCCTACGCGCTAGACCGCTAGACGAAAACGTCCTTTTCGAATGGCCCCACACGAAAGAGCTTACAAACAAACCCAGCCAGTCAGACACAAACAAGATGGACGCGTTTTCTATACACACAAGTATAGATGTGCCTGCAATGCCCAAATGCATCAGTTTTTAAGTAGTTTACTCGGTACATACACGGTACATGTTTATACGATTAAAGCTACGTACAACAAAGTTTGTAAACCCTGAATATCCCGAGTCTGATTAATCCAATTGAATCACGATTAAAAAAAATTGAAAATTTAGTATTCGTTGGAAATGTATACTTCATTTTTTAAGAAAATTTCGAATCAGATGCCGTTATTACAAAGTCGTGAAGTAATTCAATGGAACCTCGTTATGAAGAACTCGCATTATACAAAATCCTAATAGTACCAACTCGCCTTAAACAAATTCCTGATAGTACATGCAAACTCGCCTTTTAAGAATTCTTGATAGTACAAACTCGCTTTATACAAAATCCTGATAGCATGAACTCGTCTTATACGAATTCCTGATAGCACGGACTCGCTTTATACAATTAATTCCTGATAGTACGAAATCGCTTTATTACAAAATCCTGATGGTAATGAACTAGCCTTTTACCAACTCCTGATAGTATGGACTCGCCTTATACGAATTCCTGATAGTACGGTCTCGCTTTATACGAATTTCTGATAGTACGAACTAGCCTTATACGAATTCCTGATAGTACGAACTCGCCTTAATTATACGAATTCCTGATAGTACGAACTCGCCTTATACGAATTCCTGATAGTAAGAACCTTCTTCCAGTCCACGTCCTAGGGTATGGACGAATAATGTTCATTTCTTTGTTCAAGATGAATTCAAAATCAGGATATTACAAATTTTCGCCTAGAACGAATGAATTTTCGAGTTACCAAGCATTCGCGCTATGTTACGTTAAAACAAACTTTAACCAATATGAGAAAAAGTATGTTATAACGGGTATTTCCCCCGATAAAATTTGCAGCGTTTTCCCATTCATATACAAGTACGGTACATGTGCGCTGAGTAGGATTTCATTAAATTTCAGTTCTTATCGTTGAAGCCATGTTTTGTCTGACTTCTGATAGTAAGAACTGCGGTTTAAATGAACACATTTTGACATCCCTTGACATTCATCTTAACGAGGTTTATACGAAGGTTCGACCGTAGACGTTTTTCGGAAGTTTTGCGTTTTCAGTTCCGTCCCCTAAGATTATGTAATAAAATTCGAAGCACTCTGCGACTTTTTTTTTTATTGGAGAAAGTTCCCTTTCGGCTCAAACATTACAGACATTTGCTTTATCATCCCATTAAAACTTCGACATATAGTGAAATTTCCCGTATGATCTAATACCTACACCAAATTTTATGGAATACGGAAACTTAGTAAACAGCTTTCGTTACCATTACCAACCTCGACTTGCCAATGGTCACTTTATGGTCAGCTGCGCCATACTTCGTTAAATTTGATCCAAGCGATTAAACCCTGTTTTATTGGGGGTCATTAAATTGAAAAGAGCATAGTACATAAGGTCATAAAAGTTACTAAACGACGGTCGTCCCATTATTATTATCATTACGTTCGTATCAGTTTACACTAAAGGAAGAATCATGATTCGGAATTGCATTTGGAGAATCTCAAGAGCCCTTTGGACATGCTCCATCCTGCTACTGAGCTTCAGAACACAAGCCCTCGGGGGCCATCCATTAATGACTGATGAGATGTCAACATTATGCCACCAATCATTATTCGATGGTCAGACTATCTTTATGGACGCCCCTCAATCGTGGACTTTCGTGTTTCAAAATCATTACTCGGGAAGCAAGTCCACTGTATGGGATTTTGATCGTGACAAGAAATTGATCCGCTGCGACAGTTGTAGGAAACGGAAGTATTGGGCATGAAATCTCCCTAATCCTATTGCGTGGCATCAAATGGGGATTCCTGGAGATGGGGGGTGGAATTGAAAGATCGCCATTTTTAACGTCATGGAAATATGTGCGAAGAATTGATAACTGCCTCCATGTCGGATAGCGCCATCTGGGGCCATCTGCCCATCTGTTCCTTTCGCTGATCTCTTGACCATCGACGAAGATGTGGGGCCATAAATGCACCTTGTGCAGTTGCTTCCTTTGATATGAATGTCTCGTGACATCAGGCCTGGACATGTCAATTTTTCATATATCTCAACGAAAAGTTAGGCAATTCATGGCAATTTTGCACTTGCAGCTCAACATGGAACGAGGCAATTTCAATTCAATTCAAAATGATACCATACGTGCAGTCAGCAAGTGAATGCCATTTTCAATTTATATCCCGAAACTTGTTTCCAGGTATATTATCGCTTCGAATTTCCCCGAGTTTTAGGAAAAATTTCCATCGTAAATATATTTTCATACAATCATGTATTTCCAGAATGGAAAATGATCTTATTCTGAGAAATTTATTTCTGGAAAGAAACTGACGTCATATATAGCTTTTACAGTCATGCACAAACGTTTGCTTAAGTTGGATAACCAACTCAAGAAAGATATACATCGTAGGATGAAATAAGCGGTGCTGTCAAGTTACCTTATCCACATCGCGTTTTGAAACAGTGCCGTCATATTCTGAGCAATTTATTTCTGGAAAGAAACTGACGTCATATACATGTAGCTTGTACAGTCATACAGAAACGTTTGCTTGCCCTGGATAACCAAATCAAGACAGAAATACATCCATCATAGGATGAAATAATTAATGCTGTCAAGTTACCTTGTCCACATTTTCCTTTGAAACAGTGCTGTCACATACAGCAGGGATATATTTTGAAAATTCCGCTACATGTGGGCAGTAGCAGCAGGAAATTGTTTTAGTCGCAATAACTTTCCAGCATTTTCTAGCAATTTATTTCCGAATATAACTTTTCACGTATGTGACGACCTTTAGAGGGCGTGGAAGAAACCAGTGGAACAACGCCTGTATTTGTTGATACGGTGCCCTTGCTCCAAAATCTTCAAAGATCGAAACTATTCTTGTAGAAACTGTAGCTTTCATCCACGCTAGTACAATGAACAGTACAATACAATACTGTTGTACAACATATGTGTAATAGTATATTGTAATGTTACAATTGCATTTTTAGAAAACCTGCTTCGCTTGGAAAAAATAGCATTTTTTGTTTGTTGTTAGAATTGTTTTTTTTTTCAAAAATGTTATTGTATAACAAATATATTTAAAAAAGTACTCCAGTCAATCCACAAATTGAGGACGATACTTTTGACCAGACTAGAATCTCTGGATAGCACACTACAAGAACATGAAAGGAAAACGTACAATGCAAGAACTTTGAGATTCTTGCCTTTTCAAAGAGGACTTGGGGGATAACTTTGATCCATATCTTTCTCCGGTTTCCAGGAATGTAGGGCATAAGGTAAAAGCAGAACACGGAAAGGGTTTCCAACGTTGCAAACCAAATTGATTCAATTAAGTCACCCCAACAGCGTGACAGCTCACTCGCATCGACGGTTGTTGGAAACTTGGAAGGAGACGTGATTGTGACGTACGACGCTGCCAAAAATCCATTATGAATTAATGCAATACCGACGAGAATCCGCTGGGAGCCATTCAAAATCAAATTGTTAAGTATAAACAAATTCCTTCCCGCCATGGATTAGTAATTAAGGGATCGTGCACACGTCACTTTATTAACAAAGCAAGAGTGACAAAGCCTATATACACAGAGCAGATTTCAGCATTGTCAGGCATGTACGAAAAATCTGGTTTTATATATGAAGAATTTGGAAAATCAAAATTTTCTAATCATGCTACTGTGAAGCATCATAAAGAACAACTCAATTTATACGAATTTCTGATAGTACGAACTCGTTTATAAAGACTAAAGTCCACCGTCCTTGGGCATGGACGGATAATGTTAGTTTGTTCCTTTGAGACAAATTCTCAATTCAGATATCAAATATTTCCGGCTAAAATGACCCGTCAGTTGTCCGGCGTCGCCGGACAATTGGAAATTTTCAGGGGACGCCAAACAATTGGTAATGTCCAGGGGACGCCGGACAATTGGAAATGTCCAGGGGACGCCTGACAATTGGAAATGTCCAGGGGACGCCGGACAAGTGGAAATGTCCAGTGGGCGCCGGACAGTTGGATATGTTCAAGCGTCGCCGGACAATTGGAAATGTCCTGTGGACGCCGGACAATTGGAAATGTCCGGGGACGCCGGACAGTTGGAAATTTTCAGGAGACGCCAAACAATTGGAAATGTCCAGGGAACGCCGGACAATTGGAAATGTCCAGGGGACGCCGGACAATTGGAAATGTCCAGGATACGCCATACAATTGGAAATGACCAGGGGACGCCGGACAATTGGAAATATTCTGGCGTCGCCGGACAATTGGAAATGTCCGGGGACGCCGGACAGTTGGAAATTTTCAGGGGACGCCGGACAATTGGAAATGTCCAGTGGGCGCCGGACAATTGGAAATGTCCAGGATACGCCATACAATTGGAAATGACCAGGGGACGCCGGACAATTGGAAATATT
>JAQGBX010001893.1:0-22580 GCA_034698745.1 Megaphyllum sjaelandicum | reverse complement strand
AACAATTTCCATATCAATTGCACGAAATTTCTTGGCTGCATCATCCAATAACTTTCGTTTTTTTTTTGGGTGGCTAAGATTTCTTGTGTTTAAAGTCATAGGCCTGGCTGGGTAAACAATCCCAGAGGTTTCCCCTGACCAAAAAAAATCCCCTGACAATCCCAGGTTTCCCAAAAATGTGCAGGGAACCCTGCATATTCTTCCCTGACTTTTCAAGGTCTGGGGATACCTTGCAAAAGTGCTATTCGTTGGTTGGTTTTTAATAGTGGCTTAAGGGCGCAGGGGGGCGCACAGTGCTATTCGTAAAGCACCTGTCTGAGTACCCCTAAAACTTCGTGTTTAACGACCACGACACATAGTAAGCTTTATTTCCGACATTCACCAAATCTCTTACTACGAAATCCGGCTGTTCATTAAGTTAATTTAACGACGGACAAGACCAGTTCTGGTCCTGGACCCGTTTCGGAGGAATTAAGGGAGGATCGAGTTATCTCAAGAAGTGTTTGCCTGGAAACAACTACACCAAATCCGCAAAAAACCAGTCAGACGAACATGTACGCATGTCGGGGAAAAAAAGAACTGACTTGAGACAGACTCGAAGATAAGATAACCGGACAAGAGATGAAAACTGCAAGAGCGAGAAAATGATCGTGTTTACGACAAGTGTTGTCATGTAACCATGCAGTAAAATGAGAAGTTACGAGATGTATCAACTGTCTGGATCGATGACGTCACAAATCGACCTTTTGAACCATGATCTTCCACTCGACAAATTTGGCACAAAAACGCGAGAAAATTCGCTATTACGTAAAACCGCACTTCAGATCGATTTCTCAAATAAAAATACTTGGCCTGAGAGACACGAACTATAGACTAGAATTCATGGAGTATTTGAACAATAAAAAAAAATGTCCTGAAACGCAACACTGCATGGTCTCTCGCGATCACCAAATCACAAACTATATAATCGGAGCAATATCATATCGAAACACGGATAATGGAAAGTATACTCTCGGGGGCGACAGAATGCACCTCGAGTCGATGGCATGGCCGATAAAAGTGAATTGTTCGAAGCAACTCAAGTTTGTAAACGAGTTCCCTTCAACCTGTTTCGACTTTCGATTACAATCTGCATCAGGCTTTTTGGAATCGTGCTCTATGATGTTGCCTTCTGCATGGCGTGGTTTGCAACAATTCCCAACAGTTGTTGTTGTTGTTGTTGTTAGCACGTGCAACCAGCAGGTTACCTGTTACCAGATGGGGCTAACGTCCATGACAAACACCCCGAGTTTGCTGCAACCCTGGATTTGGGTCGTTCCAATTTATAATTGGGAGTTCAAGGCACTCCTTATGGCGAGATGACCCCATGCTTTCAAAGTCTGAAGAAACCTGAGGGTATAGGAGCACGCTGAAGCTTATTCCAGTCGCTTGCCGACCAGTGTCGCTTAGTAGTAAGCGTCTGCAATACCACTAAGCGACACTGATTGGCAAGCGACTGGAATAAGCTTCAACGTGCTCCTACCCCAAGTCGTGCTCAAGAACAGATTTGTGCTAATTTCGAGTTTCAGCCTCGAAATTACACATACCGGTACTTTGTTTCCATCTTGATGTCCAATGGTCTTGGACATTTCAAATATCGTGGGAATATTTCAACACGACCAAGTTCTTTATCTACAGTATGCTTCATGTGTGGACTTGAGTACCATTCAGAAGTGACAACTCAAAAATTTGACAATTTCGGGTTCACGATATGGCAATAAATCAAGAGAAATGAGCTTGATTTCAGTGTAAAGTTGTAAACGACATCTTAATCAGGGTGGCCACAAAATTTATTTTCAATAACGCATATCAATTTTTTTTATCATAATCTATGTAAATAAAAATGTAAAGTTCGTTTGTACATAGCCGCAAATATCCGAAAGTTATTTACCGATTGCTTTCAAATTTTCACGAGACCTTACATTCGAATACAGGAGTGTTCGAAATAGGACTTGGAAGAGATGATACCGGGGGGAAGAGGAGGGCAAGGAGGTATCATAGAGGAATTAGACTAAGACACAGCAACGCGTGGCCGGGCACAGCTAGTTATTAATATTACACGTTCTATACATTATCGTACGCAAACGGCATTTCATTTCCAAAAACAACAGCAAGTTTAAGCATTTTAAAATCAATTCAACCAATTTGTTCATATTTTTTTAGTTCAACGAAAGCAATCGTTTTAAGAAAAACAGGCAAAAAATCGTTAAAATCTTCCACTTTTCGTTACTTTGAAAGAAATGCTTAATTTGTCGATAAATTTCTTTTCAACTTCGAAGTATAAGATCATCAATTATTCAGACCATTTTTCGTAGCTGGCACTCTCTTTCTCAACGTAGTAAACTTCCCAGGATCTTGATTCCAAGGACGCCTAAATTTTCAGCAACGTATTTGAAATGACGTCAAATAAGGCAGGCGTCAAGCTCGATCTTTACAACTAGGATACTTCAGTAGCTTCACGAAAAATTTCAACCTGGGACTTCCTGATAGGGAACCAAAACACGGCTATTTCCTCTCAACGTAACCGCATTGTTTTGCTAGGATAATGGACGAATTTCTCCATAGCAGAGACAGAAACAACGCTCGGCGGTTTTGCACGGGCTGCATTACGAAGAAATCCATTATGCACGAAAAAGGACAAAAGCAATACATCGTCGTTGTTTCCACTTTACCAGAAATTCGCGAAAAGTAAGCCTAAGCTCTAGCTTGGTTTACCCGTTTCCGCTATACGCAATACGTGCAGCTATTGATCTTTGGCAGAGTTTAAAGCGGAGCGTGCATTCTATACGCTCTTATATACTGCGCAGTAAGCAAAACGTGGCTAATCCGGACTAATCGGGGAGAAAATTGTTACGATTTAGAGATAATCCGAATCAGTCATCGAGGAAGAAGTACTGCCAATATTTCCACATCAAACAGCTCAGCAGTGATTTAAGGATTCTCCGGTGAAATTTCACCAGTTTTAAAAGTATGGATATATCGGACAACGAACACGTGGATTAACTTAGATAAAATAAGAGCTAAAACGATTTTTTACGGTATAACAAATCTTTCAAAAAATGAATCTGACGTTTAGAACATGTAATCGGTCTGCTAATTACACATTTTGACTAATCGTGTAACGTTCGCAATAACATTAAGTATTTATCAACGCTAAGATAAGGGTTCCTAAGGGAATACCCGGACATTAGTTGTTTTAAAGTAACGTACGCAAGTGCAATACCCAAACCTGTTCTGAGTACTCAGGCGGAAGCTTTTCGAATCGGACATTGGTTAGAAAAATACACTCGAGGTTAATTGTTTTTTAAAGCAATTAATATATGCGTTTCTTTTGCACACGTGACTTACCGACTCCCAAAGTACGATTCATAAAGCTTTTGCTCGAGTATCCTTATAATAATTCGAGTCTTAAATATCGCAAATATTCGAAAATATCGTATAGGATCGTCCTCGAGACTCTTTGAAAACTTCGGATGCTGAACACTGAGAATTTACATTGAAATTCAGGCTAAATCTACTGCACTTGATTGTCACGCATAAGCCCTTGATAGTATCAACTAGATTTGATCGCTAGCATTTTCACGGTTGAAAATAGCATTTGTCTTTCATCCCAAAAAGCAATTCAAAAGCTGGGTAAAAAGGTTAAAAAGGACGAGATTAGGTATAAATGGGCTTAGGTGCATGCATCGAGGTGGATGACCACGCGTGTTTTTTTTTATATTGACCAGCACAGTCACCCCCTAATCCGAAATAATCTCTATTCCTCGGTGTGCACAAAGACCGCAATCACAACGAGTTACAGGGCTTACAAATAAATAAAAAGAATGCTTTGAATGGAAAAAAGCAACAGAACATATATGTGCCACGCTTACGGATCAAAATAATAAATATCCCCTCTAGATTTTTCTGCGCAAAAAAAAAAAAAGAGACTACAGAGTGCGTCAAAAGCCTTTTCATTCATATTGGCATAATCATAATCGATCCCATATACACGTGGTCCTACTTATAGAAAATCTAAAGCGAAATATTTCGACCATATGACCTTGCATCTGAAACCCAAAATCCAAAAAAAAGTCAAGCAGATCACGTCCGAGATTGAATATGTAGCTCAGTTTTCACGGGAAGCTTTATTATTGAATCGCTATCCAGCTCAGATTCTTCTTACTGTAAAAAGCCGTATACATGAAAAATGAGATACATACAGTATGTGACCTAACCCACCACCAAAGATCACCATACGGAGTCACAAAAGAAATCTCCCAATATACAGTACATGTATCGATATCATCCCGCAACCAAAATTCATCGCAATTAGCAGTAGTCCCACAGATGGCGTCGGGTTCGATGAACTATTCGTTCGGGCAGCATTCTATTCCTCCTAATTAAAAGGATGCATGCACCGTGCTTGTTCCGTTAGTGTAACATGATACGATATTTTACGCCACACGCTTAAGTTGATTACAAGATGCACCGAAACATCAAAAACAATCCTACGCAAACATCTTTGACATGCTCCGTAAGTTCAAATGATGCATCGCAATATACTTTAATTTCATCTCCCGGGCTTTTTCGAGAGAATCAACTCGGGCTTCGCAAATTTTGTTTGAGCGACGTAAACTCGCGGAAGAAAACGCGATTTTCCATTTCCAATAATGCAATAAGTAGTATATATGTTGCACGTCCGTTTCATATGTCAATAATGTTATACGCATTCAGGTTGGGCGAACTTCGCAGTTTGATTGACGAACTTTATCGAATTCATAAGCACTCCTTCAGCCGCACTCATAACTGGCGTTTTGTTCAACCGAGCACATACTGTTTGCTTAATTAATTCGAAACCTCGTTCAATATACATATACGCACCGAGTAATTAGGGATCATGGTGCCAATAAAAGCAAAAGTCGCCGCTAAAGAGAAAGTGTACGCGCGCCATTTGATGACAATGAATTAATCTCGTTTGCCATTTTCGAACTTTGTTTGAATAAGCCACAGGAATCAGTGCAGCGTGTCAACCGATGCCGATTCGTCGATGTGCTAGCATATTAATTAAAGCTAAAAAGGCATACCTTACGGATCGTTAATATGATCGACGTGCGACCCTTTTAAAGGATGCGAAACATCCCCCGAAGGGCCACGGGAACACGTGACGACGACATTTTGCTGCATCGTATGACACTAACAAGAAACGGGTTGCGCCAATTTACATTACAGCATTAATCGTTTAACGAGGAACGAGTTTGATGGGCACAAACCGCAAATTGAATTGAAAAATTTGACGGAAACAAACTGTTGCGCTACAATAATACATTCAGAGCGCCAACTCCAAACGCGAGCTCGCATACGTGTATTTATAACTATAAAACCACTCTAAACTATGTTAAACTAGCGGGTTTTCCCGGCTATGCCCGGGCTGTAGGCTACTTACCGATAGAACGAAGCGATCGAACCACAAAACGTACGGAGCCCAGTAGCGGAAGATTATTTTGTTTTCGTTTTGTACGCGTCTTGCGTCTTCACGTACAAAACAAAAAGGTAATGTTCCACTATACGGGACTCCGTAGAACCGCGTCCCTTGAACCAGGCAAGTATCCGTCCATCCATCCACACAATGGCCGAAACATACAGCTCTTCTTTATATATTTAGATCCATACGATTTCATCAGTGGTAATGCATCATGAAACGTACAGTAGTTTTATTTTGGGTGGTGGGATCATATTAATCTGAATTTTGCATGTTGCAGACCAAAATGTTAATGACAACTGCTTGGCTAAAACATTCATCGAAATGCACGGTTTTAAAACGAGAGAAGAGCGTGATAAGTACGTGACGGCAAACGTGACAAGTACTAACGATGCTCTAAACAAGGATATTAAAGGAGCATTTTCCGTCAACACACTTTGATTCATGTAACTGTTAGAGATTATGGTGCCAGCTAAAAAAAAAAAAAACTACAGCGTATTTATTATTATAATTAACTATGTCAAAATTAAACTTTTAGTCTTCACGCAGCATACATGTACGTTGTTAGCACGAGCTTAGAACATAATTCTCCAGAAGGTGGTCTTAGCGCAAAATAGGAGGTAAATATTTGCGAAAAAATAATACCGAACCCTAACAAATGAGAAGATTAAAAGTGACGTTTGACTTATTACCGGGATGCGGTTTCCTGAGTTAAACGTTTAATATTTGATGCTCATTAATAGTGCGTCATTATTAATGGGCGGCATTAGCCAAGAGTAAACAGCGAGAAAATTTCGAGGTAGTCGTCGTAAGCCGTTCTTGTCAAAATTTACATTCGGATACGGCCTAAAAGTTGCTCGGTAACAGGCAGGTTTAGTGGGTTAAGCAAACTTTATTAAATCGAGGATGTAATCTACGAATACATCATCTGCTAATAAGATGAAAGGATGCCAAACTTCAAGAAAAAGTTTCCCACGAAATTGAGCGACGTCGATACACTCGAGCACGAACAGTAACTCAATCCAACAGGGGTAAAAAAAACCTCGTTTATCCTTAATAAAGGGAGCCATAACTTAATATAGTGAAACCCGCTTAATTCGATCACGTTGGTTTCAGCGATTTTGATCGAAATAAGCGATGAATGTCAAAAAAAAACACGCTAAACATTGACCGTATCAAAATAATTTACTCTGTTTTTACAAATACATGTACATATATGTTATCGTATGCATGTGTTTTGATATGTTTAAAAAGATTTTTTAAAAAAAGGTATCATCAAACGGCTGAAATTTCATTTCTGAATAACGCAGAAAATCCATCCGAGTACAGCCGTTGATGTTTTATACGCTTAGATGCACACTTATACGTTGTCCAAACGTTTATGTGCTTGTATGAAATCTGCATAAAACTATTTCGCATGTTTGCATTATGAAAATTATTATTATGTAGACACGCGGCAATTTGATCGAATTAAGCGATGAAATGATCCAATTAAGCGGTTTTTTTTAACATGGGGCAGTTTAGGAAGAAATCCGTTCTTAAGGTTTTGATCAAATAAAATGGCTGATGTATCTGAAGAGTAAAGTCAGAACTAGCTGGTTTTACGTAAATACAGCGATGTTCCTAAGTCTCAGGAAATGTACTTTTTAAGCAATCCTACTAAAGTTTGCACTAAAGTATGCAGTCGACACATTTATGACTGTAATGATTCGTACATTTTCCGTTAAGAGACCAAGGATGATGACACCAAACCAACATGAATGAATCTCACAGTATATTCAAAAAGCTTTCTAACACTCGAAATCCTGTAAATTCTCAGAAACATTTCTTAATGGAATGGAGGATGCCGAAACCAAAAACAACATTAACGGTCGAGAGACGACCAAGATGAAAAATTGATATATAGTCGCGGGACATTAAACGTATAAGTGAAATTTTGATAAAAAAATGGCATCCAGCTGATGTCGTTAGAGCAGCATCGCCACAGGAGGCCAGAGAAATTTCCTCCGTATAGTTAAAAAAACTGTAAATAACATCAGCGTTAAAAACACGTTCCGCGTCTTCGTTTCGCACTTAACGTTTTTCCGGGCTTAATTTCGTGCGGGCATCAGGGAGAAAACGTACACGCACGTATATAAAACCAAATTTCGAAATGTTATAGCCAAAGGAAAAAAAACAGTGCACATCGCCCTCATAAAAGCTTAAAAAAGGGCATTACCATATTGGTTCGGTATATATTACGAAATTCAAATATCCTCTCGGTGAGTAACTCTGCACAGCTCTCACCAACCATCACCATTTGCTGACTGAATTTACGCCGCATTTTTCATCACTATAGTGGCGCGTGTGATGCTCCCCCCAGGAGGGGCCTGTCTATGCAAGAGAGATTAAATTGCAGACTTGATAACGATCGAAATAGACAAGATGTAGAGCAATCGCTTTTCCCAATGTTTCATTCCTCTCGCCATATCCCCCCATGCTGATTTTCTTTCAGACAAATTCCGTTTTATTGCAACCGGGCCTTCATCCTTCCACATATTTATGTGTTATCCGCATTCAAAGTTAGAAAATCTAATGGATCCACGCACTTTATATGTCAACCCACGCGGTGAAATGTACACAGGGCCCGAGTGCCGGCCACCATATTGGATTTTTTTTTCCGAACGCAAACACAAACCCCCACAGGGGGCCTCGGTATAATTCACGCGAGAAACTAATCCGCCAATCGGGGAGGATCGCTCGTTCGTACGAACAAAAGTTCGGTTCCAGTTGTGGTCAGCCATGTTCCAGGGTCAGCTATTACTGTACAACTCGTTTTATCAAAGCGCAGCTAGCTGGATTTCCCGTAGCCTTGATATTGGCTCAAGATACCAGGATCTGTTTAAACTTGAAGCAATAATTTTCTGAGGAAATTTGTTTTGTCAATGTTTATTTTAAGACCATTTCAGCGGAGTTTATTCCTCGAAATAATAAAAACTGCAACGAACCCACGTTAAATGCCACCCTGAACATGGGCAAACACGCTATACTAAGTGTATTGTGTGATTGCCCCTTTTTAAGGTTGATCAAAATAAGTTAAATTCGGGAAAAATCCTCGTGTGCTAAGCCAGGCAGCAAATTTTAACAATACTGTACAGGTGTGTATATAAATTTAAAGTTTTCAGTTTAATGTAATACTCCCGGTTGTAAATAGTATAGAACAAGACCATATGTTAAAGACCGATAAAGAATAATTCTAAAACAAACCGATTCCTATTGTAAACAAACCATGTCCTAGAGCATTCCCGCAACGTAGCAGTGTTATGCATGTGTGCATACTTACAAGAAGCCCAGAAGTTAATTTTGTTTGGGGCGATCGATAATTAAATGTTGCAAATGGATCCATTAAACTAATGTTTCGACGCCCTACAACTTTCAAATTGACATTTTTGCTGTACCTATCACCTTTTTAAAGTTAGGACCTAAAGTCCCTTGAAATAGGCCTTGAGGGACAAATGGTTTAGGCCGCATTGCATTCCGCCCCCGATGGTTACTATATATTCCCAATATCCGATTTTTCGTATTTGCACTCATTCTGTTAATTTTTTTTGGAGGGGAGGGGAGGACTTTTTACTCACGTTGTATTCACATTGTACTTCAGTAGATTACCAGTACATTCAGTTGCCTACGCGGAAATATATGATCAGATTTCATAGGGAATGTCAACAAAATGCGTATTAATCCAAAAGGCTATTATTGATCTATGAGAATATGCTCAGACGGAGTTTAAAGGAAATGTGGGATTAAAATCCAAGTGGCAATATAAAAACAATCACCTGAAAAGCAGTTTTATTATAGAAAAACAAAATTGCGTTTTTTTTTAAAATAAAAAACATCTAATCCATGAATTAGCTGGCAAGACGTTCTTTCCCAAAACAAATTTAACATTGCTCAAGCTATATTCAGATGAATAACAAACGATATCTACGAGGGTGCATGAGCCTTATCTAAATATCTTCCAGATATTTTGGCAAAAGTAGTTTATTGCGAAAACATCAAATTTCAGTCGTGCCATTGCTAACAAAACATCTCTCCGATTTCATTTTCTTCAACTTGAAAAACAAATTACTTCAGTTTGATGAAAGCGGACAAAAACTTAATAGCTAATCTCAGAACGTGCAAAGGAATCGAAAGTGAGTCGACGCCTACATTAAACAGAATGTACATGTACAGTATATACAGTACTTGTGGATAATGCAAGTGTGGGCATTATAAACATACTGTAGAAGGTCGTTTCTTAATGTTATATAGCGCAGTAGGTCTTGGCTAAATTAGATGCAGGGGGATTTACTACATAAAAAAGCCTTCCATCTATTACTTTTTTACATGTATTTAAGGGAACCCACATGCATATCTTAGCAATTTGACATACGTTTAAACGTGTTATTCCTAAAGATCTAATAATGAGTTGCGCCAACTTATTCAATTCAATTCTTTACCCTGCAGTCAGTACATAGTACCATGTGGCAGGGGGGATACAATTTGATTAACCCCAAATTGACAATTTAGTTAATTTTCCCTTATGTGGGATTTTAACAAGAAAGGTGGGATAGGCTAGGAAGACGGTCATGGCCGATTTAATATACGGTAGGAACTATCTCATCATTTGCCTGGAGGAATTGTGGGAAACCATGAAAAACCACAATCAAGGATAGCCGACCCGGGAATCGAACCTGAGTACCGAATGCAAGACGAGGATGCTAACCTCTAAGCCACCTTTGACGATTCTTAATAGACAAAACCCATTAATCTAAACTTAGATAAATATTAATATTTATCGTTTCCATGAAAATTGAAGGGAAATCAAGGTGGTTGGTACAATTAACCTTTCGTGAATATTAAATAAAACATAATTGGTACGCTATATCGTACCTACAAAAAATGTTTCCAAAAATCATAAGAAAGGCTCCGGTTCGCCGTTTTTTAAATTTATAGGCGAACAGTGCATTACAGAGGTAAATTGTTTGCCCGCTGGGTGGCGCTAGTGGTCGGAAGTAAATTTCTTACTGAAAAAGTGCCAACGAATTCCTACCCAATGGCGATAGGTAAAGACAATTTACAACTTTCAACAACCTTTAGGTCATTCACTTATAAGTCTCGATATACAGTACTTGTACACGTATAATCTCCCGCCTTTTATGCTCGTATTTATACAGCTATACTCAACACCTACCAACATATGAAATATAACCGGAAATTGATGGTTGTAAATTTTTTTAATATAAAATGGCTTCGACGCAGAATTTTTAAAGCAATGTCTAACACTTATTTAGCATAAAATCAAATACCCGCCGGGATACATCCATGAAAGCACTATACAAAAATCTAGCTTTTTGGATTGAATTCGTAATCTACATAACGTTTGTCGTCGTTTTTTAAGTGCTGATACATCTTCAATCGAAAGCAAACAGTTCCACTACTCAAACCAGACCACGGCCTCGCATTCATCCAAATCTCCGATACAAATTCACCCTATGCTGTATTAAAATCAGCATATCCCTGCCCACATTTCCCCCAACGCACGCATTAATGCTTCGTTTTTTTTTATATTTTTTTTCAAATATAAAACACCAAAGAGTAAAGCGCATTATTGAGTGGAAACAGCATTACAATCACGCAGCCATTTTCAAAGAAAAAGAAGTATCGCTGCTCGTAATATTTACTCTGCAGATCAACCGCACATGTTCGTATATATTTAAGCGCTGAAAATTATACAGCCAAAAGAATAAAAACAGAAAAGAAATCAGTGGAAATGCGTATCCTCGCCAGAAGCTATTTCAATTTATTTTTCTTACAAACAAAGATATCTGATTATCAAATTTCCAATCGAATAATGGAACGAAGAAAATCAGATTTTTAATGCGTTTTTGCGTGCCCTCACTTCAGTGAGTGAATGAGCGATAGATGAAATGGGGTAAGTGTTAAGAGTAAATGACAAAAAAGAAAAAATAACATAAGCTCAGATGCAAATTCAATAACACTGAACAGACTGCGGAGACATAACCCCGCGTCGAAACTTACAATAACAATATATAGGGAAGATCACGTTGTAACGAACACCCCACCATGAAATCCAAAGCAAAAATATAAGATTGTGTGGACTCGATAAACCATGTTTGCATATTTGCCCGCGGTAGGGTATAGTAATGGCGTGAGAATTTGCCACCTGCTTCGGCATAACTGTTCAAATGGAGGGCAATGTGCATATTTATGAAATTTCACTCATCTCGTATTTCGAATAGGAGAAACCAGATAGACAGCGCGCTTTATGTTGCGCAATACATGAAATCAACAGCAGCACCGTTTTTCAAACGTGCATTAGGCAAAACGTGCTTCGTGCAGTTTGTATCTCATTGCGTTCAGTTGTAACCACTTCAACCATATCCATGTCACCTGGCAAATTTTCAGAGAATCTAATAAATTATGCCATTAGAGATTGCTATAATTGAAAATATACTCCAGATTTAGAGAATTAAAACGCAAATTTCGAAATATTATAAAAAATGAATTTAGGGATTAAGATGTATTTCAGTTTTCAACAATTAGGACTTTTGGACTTACACTGTACATGCAGATACTGTTAGTATCATCGCATTTAAGTGTGCAAATATGCTACGCCGTTTCATTACGCAAGCCCACAAAGATCTACAAGTTTTCCAGCCAATGATTGAAAATATTTAAAACAATTCTTTAAAGACAAATAATCTTTTAAAAGGTTAATTATAGGTCGATATTGTCGTGTAAACAAACTATACAGAATTAAAAAAATACATTTAAACAAAAACCAACAAATTAAACGAGATAAATTCTATTTTAAGAATGATATCAAATTTCGATTTCACTTCGTTTTCCTTTAGATGTCGTTTTCTTTCAGGAAAAAAAAGACATTTTACAAGAAGAATGCCAACACAAATAGCCCAAACTCATGCATGTAGAACAACTGAGAATCTCATAACAATGCCGCCAGAGGGAAGTTTCACGACCACTATTTTTTATTAGATTACTGTTCACAGGCTGGAATTTCATACATGCATGCATCTAATGCAGTGGGAAAAAAAGGTATAGCGGTTGTTGGGCGCCCTAAAACGGCTTCAATATTTCATTTTATATTTATTTAGCTTCAAGTTGAGGGTTGGGGGCCTCCAAACGTGCATTTTGATAAGATGAAAAAGTTTGGGAATATCTCAGCTTTGCCCATCTAATATGAAAAATTTCCATATAAGAAACAAAAACAAAATCCACCCAGCCGATGCATTATTTATGCAGTTTTCACTAGAAAGTGTCTTGTTATGCCAAGGCGCTCGTTTATTGATTCTACTTGGCTGGCTTCCTTGTTGTTATTCTTTTGGTTTCACAACAAACTGCCGTAATGAATTGTTTGCCTCTTTTCGGTTTTTTTTGTTCAAAAAAATGGAAGCGATTCTTTCCGTACACATTAGTAAATATACAGGGTATCTCACACGAAGTACATTAGAACTTGAAAAGAACGTTTTTGACTTTATTTACCGAATGTTAATAAGTGCACATAATGTGCATACAAATCCACGTAAATTACACATTTTGCTAAAAATGTAGCTTCATGCATGATTATACTACAGCTGTATATACATTTACTAATATATAGGTACTCATTATCAACGACATGCTTTCTTATGATTTTAAATGGATTTTGTGTTTATTATGTACTGAAGACGAACATGAATCTGAATATTGAAATGTATCAATGACAAATTTCAAAAATAAACTGCTGATGCAATGATGGCATGCATGATGCATCGCGTAAATGTTTTCATGAATACAGTATATACTATACATTTTTTTATATGGACTACTATTCAAAAGATCTCTTTTAGAGAATACATTTGCTGACTCTTAGTCATTAAATGGCTCGGAAGTTCCTTAAGAAACTAAGTGTAAAAGCATACACGTTGAGCGGCCACCCTACGTCCATGAAAAACGGGTCACTGAAATCATTACTGCATGAAACTTTTTTCAGTTAGATAGAACGAGTCAGGAAAAAAATTTAGGAAGATTCCACGCAAACTGTTGTTAGTTGGAATGATGAGTGATGAATATTGCATGAGGATGTTTTACCGCAGTTTAATATTAATGTCATGAAGTAATGATGATGGTTGATGTAGAGCAATAACAAGACGCAAAAAGCGACAAAAAAGCCAAGCTTTACAAAAGCATTGCACTCCACAAATAAACGAGGCCAATGAGCTGCAGTTGGTTCGCCATTCATTATCTTACAAATCCTTCTAACGTGATACTCTGTATATATTGGATACATGTATCACCAAAGGATGGCTCACATATTGGATGATGAAAACTGAAGGCATAGATAGATTGTTCTTTTAACGCCAATAAAAATTAAATATCTGAAGGAAACATCTTTTGGCCATTAGGATTTAGAATTTTTTTAAAAAAAAAGTTGCGAGTGACCATACCAATTCTTGTGTTAATAATTTAAATATTTTCTTTCATCTCTCGAGCCTTGCAAATTATTTGATAATTTTGAGAATTATGTTATACGTTGTATACGCAAATAAACAAATGCATAGCCTAACTAAGTTTATATTCATTATTTTACCCCTTTTGTTCGCAACATTCCTAAAGATGCGTGACATTGTATGCAATTGGAGAACATTGGAGAATCCAGTCTCGTTGGCGTTTTTTCTCAGGCGCAGTTCACCACCTCAACATTCATTGTTATCACAAAAAGATCTAAGTATTTCCACGTTAACATCAGTCACTTCCGACGTGCTGTTCTTTTTTTCTTTTCTCGAGTTTTGATTAACGATTTCTAACAAAAGTAGAATTCCGCGCATTCCTTGACCAAAGTAACTTTGGCCAAGGAAAACAGAAAGGGCAAGGCTTTCAAATGTCAATCTTATTCCCAAATCTCATTTTTAAAGATGCCGTGACTTCGCGAGATGACAAAAATTGCTGAAGGATGTAAGACAACTATGCGATAACAGAAAATGGAACAGGAAATTGCGGATATTTTCATGAAACATTAATTAAAGTCATAATGACTGTCGCGAATGTATCCAGTGAATTCGGTCTTTTCATGAGTCGGAACCTCGGCAAAGCCAAAACAAGCTTTAATACTATTTGTCGTTCCAACAAAATCTTTAAGCGTACCTTTGATTTCATTTTTCCACAAGCACATAGGGGTCATTCAAAAAGGACGTCCTCGTGTAGGTGGTAGGAATGATTGGTTGAGTCACGGACACAATGTGGACAAGAGGAGAGGGATGCATGGCCAACTTGGACGTCTACTTGAAAAAAAATGCTAAATAAAATCAGTTCCCAAATTAAAATGGAAATTGAGCGCAATATCGTATGAAAACCTGTAAAAGTCAGAAAACTTAAAAGCTCTGGTTCTATTTGCAAAATTTCGAATTTTCCTATTACAAATTTGCAAAATTTTCATTTTTCTCGAGCATAAATTTGCAAAATTTTCATTTTTCATAAGCATAAACTTAAAAAATTTTCACCTTAAATTCCGAGGACATCTTTGCAAAAATTTTCCAAGTTTTCCCGAGAACAAATTTGCAACATTTTCCACGTTTTCCAAGTAAAAATTTTCAACTGTTTACGAGTACAGATTTGTAAACTTTTTGAACAGGTTCCGAGGAGAAATTTGCAAAATTTCCAACAGATTCTGAGGACAAATTGTCAAAATTTTCGACCTTTTTAGAGTTCATGCAAGGAATTTAACTTTTCCGAGTACAAATTTGCAAAACTTTCAACATATTCTGAATAGACTACAATTTTTTTAAAGTTCTGGACGTCCGAAAGCGGGACAGGGGGATGGTCTTCACTGACCGGACACAATGTGGACAGGGGGTAGGCTGGAGTCCAATTTTGGGTGAATTTTGCGGACGTCCTTTTTGAATGGCCCCATACTGTATACAGGACGAGTTCGGTTACGCGATTTTTCTCCGCACGACGGCGCTCCGTGAAAACTGCATAGGAGAAAACGCCTACCGTACCGGAAGTGCTTGTGGCGTCATTGCAGGTATCGCTAAAAGCACTGAAAAATATTGCGAAAGCTCATTATATTTCACCCCTTGTCTCCGCGATCAAACCTCCATGCATCCAGAGTTAGCTGGTGATGTATTTTGGCCTCGAGAAATAGTCCGGGCCGCACAGACCCATTTTATAGAGCATATTAGGCGCGCTGCTATTTTATGAAATTGCAGTTTAGGTTTAACATCGCATCGCAAAATATGATAAAAGCAATTTGCATCGCGAGCATAACGAATTAATTCAAGGGAGTTATTTAATCTAGCCTGCAATCTTTTCGAGCCGATATATTTTTCATATACGCCCAGAGGCACCGTAAAACTGTGTACACAAATCCTAAATTAATTCCCGCATTACAGGGGTACACGAATTAGATTTTGCGTGCTTCAAGATTATGTCAAACTGGAAATTTATTCGACTGAGCCCCCACTCACCCATCCCCCAAACGCAGTGCGTATAAATATCAACGCCGTTCACACTTTTGTACGAAATTCATTTAAACCAGAAACCGTATTCCTACATTTCAATGAAATATTTGGAAGAAATTCTTATCTCTTGATAATTACGCTCTCCATTGAGTATTCGAACGAACTAAATATGTGCGTACGAATGATATTTTCGTTTATGAACTGGCGCATTTTAAAGAGAAAATTTCTATACAGTCACACGCAGTACTTATATGAAATTGGATGTTAGAGGAAGTCGAAACATTCATTATACATATGACATTTAACCTACCCAAATTTCGTGCAAAGGGTAATCACTTACAGGCGGTTTTTACAGTATATGTTTCATTTGCAGCGTCTATAACATTTTTGTGCCATTGAGAATCCATCCGAATTTTTGCTGAAACTAAACGGCCGTCTGGTTTAAATTCAACAGAGCTGACAAGACAAGAGATGGCAAAAGACGATATAAAAATCGATGACAAAAAAATTTTGGACAGCCAGAAATATTGAAATTCTAGAAACCGAGCATCTGTCAAAAATGCTCGGCATCAGAATTTTGGCAACGCCTGGTCCATTCATAAATCTACGGAGCCACATATATTATAATACACAGCTCGTACTATTTTGATTGGTCCGAAACGAAACTCTCGTTTCTAGCGCAAACCTCTCTCTCTACCGTTACGTACGCGTTGCGTAAAGTACACCATAAAAATTCTCAAATATCAGCAGTATTTTGCAATAGGACACGGGTTTTCCATCCCCATATTTCAGCGCTAGCCACCACAAAAAGCAGATCAAAATTCGATATACATCCGCCGCACACTCGCAATTCACTGTATTATTCAAACCTTGATTTTTGTAGAAAATATATCTCTGCTAGATCGATATAGCGCGAACAGCAGGGAGAAAGGTCTAGCCATAAGTGAATTTTTGAAGATAAAATTCTAATGGAAATGCTTTTCTTTTGAAAGGTTTTTTCCCTTCCTCGGATATCTGACAATGAGCAACAATCACCGCTGTCAAAGCAGCCAAAATGAAATCTTCATTTTTATTGGATTATACTTTTTCTGTATAGAATATGAAATCTTCTCAAAGTTATATTAGCAATCCAGCGAAAATGTATTAGGTCACTGCAATGTCTTGACCTGGCCGACCCAATTCAGAATGTTCCTGGTTAGGCTAAACTCCCTGCGGTTTCTCTTTCTTCGAAAGAAAAGTGGATCTATCGCCTCAAAACCCGTTAAATTATACAACGAACCCATGTTCTATTGTAAAAAATAAGATATTTCAAATCGTTCACACAATAAAAAAAATTAAAGAGCAACACTTGCGAGGGTAATATTATGAGAAACGATCAACGATAGAACGTCTCGCTAAATTGGTATCAAATTACGTAAGAATATACTGTATATACAGGGTGTTTCAAAATTAAGATTCAATAATTTTAGGAGTTGTAGAGGGTGTTAAACTGAATATGTTTAGTATAGGAACCTAGGGGTGCCAACGTCATTAAAAAAAGTTATGAATGTTTTAATTTTGGAAATTTTTAACATGGGAGTAAACAGAAGTGCCCCTTGCGCATAGCTTTTCTTTCAAACATTGGTGCTATGCGAGACAGTCTTTCGAAGGGGGCTCCATTTACTCCCATGTTAAAAATTTCCAAAATTAAAACATTCATAACTTTTTTAAATGACGTCAGCACCCCTAGGTTCCTATACTAAACATGTTCAGTTTAGTATCCTTTACAACCCCTAAAATTATTGACTGTTACTTTTGAAACATCCTGTACTGTATAACGTAATAAATTTCTTTGGTTTACACTATATAATTTATATCTAGAGTTTATTATTTTTTTCTAATGAATAACACTATGCTATTAGATGGTCGGGTTGCATTTAATTTTTAATACGTCATTTCGATGAAATAAAGAGGAGATTTAAAATACATAACCAAATTGAGCACAACAATTCATTAATCTTATCGATACTCCCAAATTACTTTGTTTGAATATTAATATTTCATATGAAAATGCACATGATCAATAACACGTCCAGGACCATGATTAATTGTTTTCAGATGTTTACCAATATTGTATTTTTCATACGGATATTATTTGTTTTAATCTTAACTAAACGTTTTAAATCATTTTTTTTCCAACTATAAAATGGAAAATGATAATTTAATAAGCACTAGCAAAAAACGAGGTTCTCGAGGGGTCTATGTTGAATTATTCAATTATCTATTGCATTTTTTGAATAAATTAGCATCCTCAACTATAATGTGGCCGTTAGTTATGCAGTTACAGTAGGTCTATGTACAATAACAGATATTATAGTGTGGCATTTCTCAAAAAAAGCATACTTTGATCGCATATAGAAGTTTCGAAAAACACCCTATTCCCTCCAATAGTAATAATAAGTAGAGCACGAGATGCGGAGCAAACGTATAGACCTCAACGGCCACATATAGCAACTTAACGGGAGTTCGTTGTCTTTGATCGATTACTAAAGGTTTTCACTTACAGAAAAAGCAATTAATCTGCCCGTCAACTTTTCGAGCCCTTTTTAGATATTCGCTCGCAGTTCGGCACCCACAAAGTGAAGTTAGAGAGAGAGATGCTCGCTTTTTAAATTCGATAAAAGCTTATAAAAAAATTCCTCTATCGCCAAACATCGTCAATCCACTTACGAAGTAACCATATCAAACATATAACGCTAAAGATTGAAGTACTAATACCAGAAAGGCGTGTGAAGAGAAAATAAAAAGTGTCAAACTGGCATAAAAAGATAAGAGTGAACAAGCTGAGTGATTTTGTTAGTTTATGTAAATGAGTTACTTTTTTTCTACGTTTATGCAAATCATTTCAAACGCGGCGCACTAATAACCCCAGAAGTTATAAATCGGATGTCTCTCCTTACCTTTTGAATAATGCAGATTTCGTAAACAATGCACACCCCGATAACCGTTAGCCCTTGTTCTTTGCAAAGCATAGCGGTGATAGTGAATATTATAGTCGCAATTAAGTGAGGCCAATCTGAAAATGAAACAGAACATGAAAAATTAACAAGGAATACAAAATGTGCAGTGCGCAAGATTCTATCGTTATTAATCGCGCCCATTTATTACGTCTCATCTGTCGTGCAATAATAACTACTATAGGCTACGATATAGTCGCTAGCAACTAGGTGTACCCCTATTTGCTTTTTTCTCTCCAATATACGGTATCTTTTTAAGGTTTCATTGGAATGATGACTGCTGAGATTGGATTTGATAAATGAACAGTTTGTCAGCGCACCTGGTGACAGTTGCTCGAATCATCTCCGGAGAGGAGGTGCCATCATCGCTCATTTGTAATAACACGATCAGCACGCTATTATTGTATTAAGCAGAGCAATGCCTCGGGGACAAACTGTGGCTAGTTAGATATCGTTTGAACACTTCAATCAAGGCTCTGGCAATCTCTTATCAAAGTCATTGTACACAAGATAGAAAAACACCAATTGTTGCATCCGAAGTTTCTTTCCATCGGCGCAACATCCACCGCAATAAACTGTATTACAGTCGAGGTGCGCTTATGCTTTCAACAGGAGCCAATTAATTGAACTGTTTTTTACCAGCCCGCGTCAATAGCTGGACGACAACAGAGCTGAAGAGCGAGGAGCTTTTGTAAAGATAAATGATGTCAAATGCCCATCGCGTGGAGTCCAAAAACATGCAATCAAAAGTAAATCAACTTTACACTCGGAACACCGGAACTCTTTTTCGTGGATTGTCAGATTGAAAATTGCAATTGTTTTAATGTTTAATTGTGCACTCGTCGATTTTGAAAAAAAACAATTAACCTAGAAAATTAAGAGAAGAAATAGACTTCGTCACTTCTATTATAAAAAATATATGAATATTCATCTGAAAGTTGAAAAAATACTGGACATTTTGACCCAAGCATTTTACATGAATACGACGGAAGTGCGAATCGTTTGCGTGTACGATTCTGCCGTCTGTTTCACGTTGACGATTACGAGTCAGTGACCAACAACTAGCGCCACGCATGCGCATTAACTTTAAAAAGAGAGTGCTGTCGATCACGTATCGTAATCGTTTGCCTGCCGAATCTCTCTATTATCTAGTGAAAACTCAGGCAAGATGCTGCTAAATAGTGGCGTCGTTAACAAGCCAAATACGATTGCGCATCAAAACAATTCACTTAAAGCTGAACACCTAATTTCTCCATTATGCATAATTGTTGCTGCTCGCTTATCTCTCTCAACAAATACTCGAAATCTGCGTGTTTCACTAACCGATTTGCATTTAGGGGAATGCATCGCACGCTACGTGAGTGAGTGCTTCGCAAATTAAGTCGTACAAGTAGACACTTATGTAAAATAAAGTTTTTATGTCCGAATAGTAGATAATAAAATTGAGCGCAACTACTGTATTAAATTCTCTATCTTTTATCGTTGAAAAATAACGAACCGCACGAACACGCCACTGCGAAATAATACGAAAAAATAGCTGCAATATCTGTACCGTAAAATGAAATATAAACAGAGGTTGACGAAATGTTCAAGGTATACACACATTTCACTAGATCAGAAGCTCGCAACTATATTCATCTTTCGTTTCACTTTAATCCAACATAAATTTATGGAGACAATTTGGAAATATTTCGCATTCAGATATTTTTATAACCGCACTGCCATTCCATTGAAATGCACTCGCAAAAGTAAAAAATCTGGGTTTAAATTAGATGACGATAAATTTTCCAAAGATCTCATAAAAATGGGTGATACCCAGTTAGATGCTCCTGCCATGGATATCCAAAGGTATTTATGGCTAATTTCCTGTCGTTTTTCTCGATAGGTTTGGCACCTTAAGCTTTCCGTAGAGACAGTATGTAGCGAGTAGGGGGCAACAAACTTATCAGTCAGCCTCCGAGGATTATCTTAATTATTCATCTAGTTCATAGAGTGAAATTTTGGGAAAATGCAAATTTAATTAAAATGGCTCCCCGAAGGTGAGCAATCCGTGCTAGCTTCGGCGCTTATATGCGCGATAAGTCAGAGGAAAAATTCGCCATCGATTTTTGCCTCAGTTATTATTTCCTTAATTACCCAAAACAATTCTTATTTGTTCAACAAAAGACCCCCGTTCGTCTTCATCGCCCACAAATGCCACGCTGTTGTTGCATAATAATAAGCCTATAAAAGCTCACAATAAATGGCGCATCCTTCTCTCTTTTGATCTTGATTAAAAAATCTGTGTGAAGAAGCCGACCATTATTACTACTCGGCTCCACAGAAACCCCTATTCCTACAACGCTCGTTATTAAAATCTCAGCAAAATACGTCGCGGAGGACGGCCCTAGTGCAAAACCAAACTTAATTAATGCTTCCTCATTCACATTTCGGAATATTACGAGCAAAATTTGGGAAAACAAAGTTGGCTTTCTAGAGAACAACATGAAACTGACGTTGGATGTGCACTGGAAAATATATTTATAGCATATTTTCGCTAGAAAATGTATAGCAGATGCAATTTTAAAACGTTATGTTGGATACTGTACTAGCATCAATAGGGCAACTCCAGTTGCCCGTGCGTATCTGCGTACCGTGCGTCTTTGCGTACTTTGACCACTAGCGCCAACCAGCGGGCAAATATTGGTAATGCATTTAAATTACCGATGGTTTGCCCGCTGGTTGGCGCTAGTGGTGAAAGTACGCAAATACGCACGGTACGCAGATACGCACGGGCAACTTGAGTTGCCCTATTATGAAAAACCAGTTTGTTTCAGAATAACAATTTGTAGAAGAAATAATTTACGAACAGATCAATATCCACGTGACAGTGAAGTCACGTGCGCAAAAAAGAGCAATGATTGGTATAAAAAAACAAAAACAGCCAGCGTTGCCCTCGAGTGCCCATTTTTCAGAAATCCCCCAGAAATTTCATTTTCAAGTTCCCTAACTTTTCCTGGTTTAAAACAACCCTGACCAATGACAATGTCAAAAATAGACATAACATATTTTGCAAAATCGACACAGGAAAATATTTCGCAAAATTTACTAATGACGTAATTTTTGAAAATTCACTTAGAAAAATTTAAAAAAGTTGAAAATTTGTCCTCGGTAAACGTGGGAAATTTTGCAATTTTGTCCTCGGAAAACGTGGAGAATTTTGAATATTTTTACTCGGAAAACGTGGGAATTTTTTTTAATTTTGTCCTCGGGAAACGTGGAAACTTTGCAAATCTTACTCGGAAAACATGGAAAATTTTGTAAATTTGTCCTCGGGAAACGTGGTCAATTTGTACTTGTAAGCGTGAAAAACTTTGCAAATTTGAACATGCACTCGAAAAACGTAATTTTTTTTTCAAATGTGTACTCGAAAAATGGGCCCTATAAGCTAACCATGTAAAGCATTTGAATGGATCTCAACAACATGACTACGTTAAATTTCCCTGACTTTTTTCAAAATAAGAAAATTCTTCCCTGACTTCTCCCTGACTTTTCCAGGTGTTCCAGGTCTGGCTCGAGGTACCCTGAACGACTGGTTTAAAA
>JAQGBX010001892.1:0-22581 GCA_034698745.1 Megaphyllum sjaelandicum | reverse complement strand
AATTCGCTGTAAACGTTTTCCTAGCTCAACTTCGCAACTTTTGCCCCCTCGCGGAATTTAACATGCAAATAGAATTTAAAAAAAAATGAGTTTGAAACATCGTATGATTTTTTTCAAATAACCACATGTTTGCTGCCAAAAACTGCCATATTTCTATGCAATCTTGCTTCATACATGCCAGATTTTTCTACGTGTGAATAACAAGTTTTTCGTTTTTCGTAATTCCACGCGTCATTAACATGCAATTTCTGCGGTTTTCAAAAACCACATGTTTGCTGCTGAAAACTGCCATGTTTCTTTGCATATCGTGTTCAAGACATGTCGATTTATTCCTCGTGTCAGTAACAAGTTTTGCGTTTGTCATTGAGCATCACTTGTTTAAATCTGTTATTTCCGAAATTAATCAAAGCTCGAGTGGATAAATAGTCACGTGTCTCGAGAGACAATCAATGTAATACATTTCGTGTTGAATGCAATTAAGTGTTCCAATAGAAAGATTTGTATCACGTAACCTATTTCTGCTTCTGAGACGGGGTCGTAGCAAGGTCAGTTTAATTGTAGGTGATGAGTTTCCAGGCAGCTTCCGTAGAGCGTTTATTGCAGATCTGTTTCCCAAAGTTTAACCTCCTCCGCAGACTCCATCTTTACTAATTTTTGGTTTACTAAAATGTTTCAAAGGTTGGAACAATGATTTTTTACGTCGACCTTGATAACGCCAATATAGAATAGCTAATGTTATTTTTTAATTTAATTATACTGTTGCATTAAAGACGAAAGTTTTCTTCCGGTAGAGTGCATTGGGAGCGGAAGAAGCAAAAAAAATTTCCGTAGCGGAATTAATATTGGAGGCAGTTTATCTAAAACCATCAAAAGGTTGGGCCACAAATGACGTGCAAAAAGTCCAAAATACTTCCTACTAATACATGTACTTCCCACACCTTGGCAAATACCCTTTCTGTCAACGCAATTCAACTATTGACGAAATTTATGCACAGTCCCTAAACCATGCCAATTTAGTGCTTCCAACCACTTTCAATTTCCTCGAATACTCGCTAGATGGAGTTGAACCATTCTACGTAGCTTGGATTTCTCAAAAGGTCACACACAGTGCAGCCAACGAGTTACATGTATACTGTATGTCACTGTGTGGTTCACACGTTTTATATCAGATGAACGAATTGAACTGACAAAAACTCATAATAAATCACACTGTAATAAAAAAATGGAATATTCATAAACTAATTAAAAGCGTACTAAATGATGTATTTGCTTTCAAATGCCATCAACAAATGCAAGTGCATATAGTACATATCCCATGTACCTTTTGAAAACTTTTCAGATAGTGGAGAAAAATACAGGTTTTAACTTACAGGGAATAAATTGACCAATTTAGATACAAGGATACCACAGAAAGGCTTTTGATACCGAACACAACCAATAATCATCTTGTTCATCAATCCAGAGCGATTTCAGTCATGCAAAATTTAATTTTTTTTTAAAAAATTATAACTTTGTATATACTAATCCCATAACAAAAAATGTTTTTTTAACTTCAAATCAGATCTGATTCGGTAGCCTCGCCCATTTATCGCAATTTTTGAGTCTTGGACTGTGGACGTCTGAATGATTAGATAATTGATTGAGGAAAATTGAATCAATGACAAAATTATTGCATTTTTCCGCATGCACCAAATGCGCTCCTCATCAATACAGTGTATATCTGAAGTTATAGGTACAGTATACGAGCTCGTATATGCTCATGTTGGGGTACTTGAGTTCAGTATACAACTTGTATCCATTTTTACTCCTTCCAATGCGGTAGCTCGCATAGTCAGGGGTTAAATTCCACTGACCCAAAGCACTCAAGAAAGTCGATTTGTACACGCACCCCCTCCGTGTGTACATGTTGCACAGGATTAACCACCTAGCTGCGAATTAATATTTCTGACACTTAAACTCCACCCCCTTAATAAATGCTAATTGCGCTCGAAAGTTTGGCAATAACCGAAGGAGTCGCCCACGACAGCGTCCGTCCCAAATAGACATGACCCTGCCTAATTCGTGCGAGTTGAAATAAAAACCGAAAAACTCATTACTTTAATTGCTGGTGAATGATAATGGTTTCATCGTCCCCTTAAAAGGTGCTACGGCCCAGTGCGTGCAGCTGCGCGCCATTTTCTCCCCTAGAAAAATCCCTAGCGGTTAACATTTTGACCAATCTGGTCGTTATCTCGTCGCGCATCGCTCGTTATTTAGCTTAATTTAATCATTATAGAAGATCGGCCGATTAGCGACGGTGTAAAATCTGCGTTTTAGACCCACGAATTAAGCGAATTAAAACTTGACTCGAATTAGCGAAATGACGTTTTGATAGCCTGGCTACCCACGCTCCGAAGCAACTTTTCAAAATTTATTAGCACTTATACATAATCTTTCGGAACAAAATGACTTTAACATCCATTTGAAATGTGCCAAAAGTTTTGCAAAGTATAAAACTTGCTGTATTAACAATATTACACAGTATGATATTACATTAGACAATACAAGTATGTAATCTATAAGAGGCAATTAACATATATAGTATTGGCATAGATTTTATTAAATTCTGAAAATAATATTCAATTATACAATATGTAAAAACCGATAAAGCAAAATCGTTGAATGTACTATACATTTAATTGGTAACATTAAATTTAAAATGTAGCCATAAATGTATTTGAAGCTATATTTTGAATGCATATAAACATTTATTTTGAAATTTGAATAATGCATTTTGATTTGATGTTTCAAAATGTATTCCCTTATACGAATATAAAAATATAAGTTTTGATCGTATAAAGATCCGCCGCCTTGCTTTAGTGGTGCCTGTTAATCGTGACAATGGATTTAAAAAAGCTAACGACATGTTTATGTCCCAAATACTATTACTCATAACTTGTAAATAATACTAGGCCGTACATAATGGTATCAACAGCACAGTTAATTTATCGATTTATAGCTGACAGTAAAAAACGAACATGACATAAACACGATGATGTGGCATGTAGCGACACATCCGGTCAACTTGTTCAGCCGGTGGTCCACGATAATGCAACCAACCACTGGTCATCGATTTTAAATAATCAGATCGTATACATGACACAATTTTAAAATAGTCAATTTTATAGTGCCATTGCATCATAATTTCCACTTTAAAAGGAGGACACGAGGATATGTACAGTTTCATGTATCAAAAAGGACAATCATTTTGTGTTGCAGGCACAATATTCTTAATAGGTCCAATTAAAAAGCATGAAAGTGAATAATATATGCATTGCATGTCAAAACATGTTTTAAATACGATTTTATGGAAACTAAGTCAGTTTATTGTCAATTTAATGTTCGTAACTTATTGAGAACCTTTTTTTATTATTTGGAAAGTGATTGCCATAAATAATATATTTCGTAAAAAAACCGCTTTTTGACATGTCAGAAAAATACATTTGGAATTTTTAAATTAAACTGTATTTTTGTGAAACTGTACATGTATACACTACTGCATGTCACGGAAAGTAAACATACCTTGCATGTCAAAAACATGTATTTGAAGCATTAAAAAATGCGATTTTTACGTAAAGCCGCTAATGTTGTATACAATTTATTAAGAAAAATGTTTTTACATTGTGAATTTGTGATCAACGTTTTCTATACTCGACAATGTTTTTCAGCATGCAGAGTGGGAAAATGACAAAGATTAGTTTCGCTTACTCCATTCTCGTATCTCAAGTAGTTTCGACATATCGGCTGCAACTGCATGTTGTTCACTTATACAAGTTACTTTCCCCGTTTTTAACCTACCACGGCAAGTTAATTTACAAATTTGAACGCTCGCTTTCACGGCAAATTAAAATTAATTATGCCTTCTTGAATTACCCCACTTACGTCCACTTTATGTATAATTTAGTGTAATTATGGTGGATTTTCAAGCGTATAGGCTTTCATGAGCCATTAGCCCGGCAAAATTTCGCAAGTCAAGCATATAAAGTCAGTAAATGCACAAACCGCTATCACTCCATAACCGTATCTTAATGACCACTTGACCGTTCGCCAGAAAACTATCGCAATTTTTTTTTAAACGGTTGAAATTTTCCGACAATACCTGTCCATATATTTACGTTTCTCGTTTCATAAGCCTACTTGATAATTGGGATACTTCATACATTTATTGCACCAGTTGCCCCGCGGTAGGCCTAATTAATGAGGAAATATAGGTTATACATTTAAGGAAATTTCGGCAGCATGAAGTTTAGATTGGATCACAGACAACATACACTCATTTCGGGCCTAACGCACAGGAATGACCACTGGCTATTTGGACAGCTACTGGCCTAAAATGCTATAAATTTAGGTCTTGACATGCAAGGGGCTCGCCGCGTGATAAAAAAACGCTTCCTAGTGTTTAATTCACACGCTTATCGAACAATCTCATTTGATATAGTTTTAATAACTAATAACTTTTGGATATCTGAATTATGGAAATCCCGAAATAATCGAATGCAAATAGTCCAAATATTAAAACTGGTTTAGTTTTTTTTGTCAAACCAAATGTTGTTTTCGTTTATATGTATGATAATGTAACATCGTGTTTCTAACACGTTTTGCCACGTTATCCCAGCATTTCTTGACATGTAAATACATCGTACCCCCAGCTTCAAAAGTGACAGTACATTAATATATGTTTAGTTTTATTTTGTGATAAAGCAAGTTTTAATGTATTCATTGTAAGGAATGATAAAATCAAGTGACAATACTGTAATTATAGCCGAAACGATGGTAACCTCAGACATGTCGTTTTACTGAATATAGAGCACATTTCGTTTGAATTAATAATACATACATGTAGCTCCTTTAACCGAAAATGGCAAATTTTGAGTTGTGTCACTTTTGAAGCGCGGCCGGGATGCGATAAGTTATTGGTACTGTGTATGGATTTTCTGTGTAAGCGTATGTATAATGTCAGAATTAAGTATTTATCAACAATAGAATTAATGAATTACAATTTAAAATTAACTTTGAATCATGTAATGATTCAATCGCTAACAGATGGCGCAGGAAGATATCGTGTTTGCCAATGATTATCATGCAGCGCCCTCTATTGAAAGGTGAATTGTCAGCGTGTAGGCTATATATAGGTGAGCCACATCTTCGCTTTAAAATTAAACCTCAAGATCTTAATTACTAAATGTGGTATTAAAAATAAATTGCTGGTTTTATAGCCGGTGGTGGAGTTTATTTACTTAATAAATAAGATAAGTAACCGCAAATAATCCCTGTTAGCTGCATTATATCTCCCTAGATATACAGTGTTATCAGTTATTAAAATGCAGTTGTTGTTAATTATGAATCAACCCTGAGATTTATGTTATCATGCCCCATTTACCAATGGGATATCACAAGTAGGCCTATATATATACAAAACCTGCGAGTGGGCATCCACGTAAAACTAATTGAATAACATTTAGATGACATGCCTCATTAATTGTTGATAACGAACAATTAAACACGTTTAAAACAATACATGTTTGGGACGTATTACACATTAAAAATACGTCATATACATGTACGTATCAGTAACGTACATTAATGTACTGAACCAGGCCTTTTAGACTTAAATGTTTTAAATGCACCAAAGCACAGTACACGTAACATAAGTAGGGACACTCCAATGACGTTTCCGATACCAAAAACACCTAGCGCCGTCATGTGTGCGTTGTGATCACTAAGATGAAGCCACGCCCAAACTACAATTCGTTTACAAAGGCGCAGGGCGTGGCTTCATCTTAGTGATCACAACGCACACATGGCGGCGCTGCGGTGTTTTTGAAACAGAAAACTTCCATCGAGTGTCCCTACTTATATTACGTATAGGCTACTGTGACCAAAGACATGCCATTCGCAATGTTTTAACGTGTAATAATACACGTGCATGTATTTTAACATGCAATAAAAACGATTAATGTATTTTTTCATCATGAAAGTTAATTTGGAAAATATGTATTATACTATACATGTACGAGCGAACATGTCATTAACACGTTTCATTTCAAAATGGGATTAAAAATGATTAATCCTGGAATGCATGCTTGGGGTTAAACACCTGATATTTAAGTGCTGATTGGTGCATTCATGCATGTTTTCTCATGCCAGATTGGAAACTCGAACTTCATTTGGAGGGCCTTTTACAATATAGGCTATTATTATCTGACCTAACAATTTTCATATAATAGTATAATAATATTATTAGTAATAATGATAAAATAATAAAGTCATTAAATCAAATTAAAAGCACATTTCGTATACCAGTTAAGTTATTTAGAGCTTCCTTTATAATATGTTTTAATGGTTTTCTTTATCAGTATCCGAACACACCTTGACTATAGCATATTTTAGTTATTTATATCCTTTAATTCGGAGATAATGTCATGCGATAAGAGTTACAGGATTTCCAGAAGGTTTGCAATGCGAATAACCTGGCATTTTTCGCAGGTAAAATGCGTTCAACATGCGTAAATCTTACCTCCGATGATGTTGATAAAAATGCTTGGGTATTTTCCCTTCGCAAGCCATACCATCGATCTTATAAATGTTTATTTATAGGATCTTCCCATCTTAATTTGAAAATTAATGTCACACACGTACTTTCCCATTACGCTCAGATTTTGCGGGTATTTCCTATAGGGGACAGGCTTATAGGCATGTGGGTTTATTTAACACTTAATTGCAATTAAGACAATTAATTCGGCGCGATAAAAATAACTGATACATTAAAACACTAAAAATACCAATGTAAGGTTTATAAATAAATTGTATAAAAATTCCCCAGTATGTGTTAAATTTTTGTTTATCAAAACGCATATAAATTTTATAAGAAATAAAAATGCGTGTAATTTGAAGTATTTTCACATGCCGAGAACGTGGTTATATTTGGGGGTAATAAGCATAAGGAAATGCAAAGTTCTTGTAAAAAATGTAACCCTCGATATAGTTGAGACTTGGAATTACGCAACTACATGTATAATTATGGTTAAAATGTTATTTTCATATGAAAATAATAAAAACATATATATAATATGAAAATTTGATTAAAATTGCCGCAATCATGAATGCTAAAATATATTTTTGAATACATTTTTAACTGCATCGAAGAATATATACGCTTTATGAATTTCATTTCTGATAATAAAAACCGATATACTATGATGCACTTAGATAAAATGCAAGATCAGATCGCATTAAAAGCCAATATTATGACGCACTTTCGCAAATGTAATACATATATACTGTACTTTATATTGAGTTGCACTTTAATGTGAAATGCATATACATGTATTTCGCAGATCTTAACCTACATTTTCCCGAACGTAATTCTTTTGAACGTGGGTTGCCTGCCCGAAATTCATAACGTAATTCAAATTCCTAGACTGGGAAAGTTCGAGTTTCCCTTTCTCTTGATAGATCTTTTCAAACGCCTTTTCAAGCATGGTTTTTCCAAATGATAACATCCATGGCGATTAACCGCTTATCTGGCTACCTGTATTGAGCAGTGTATACACGCGAGGTGCATGATGGGGGTGGGATCGATCACGCTCGACATTGGCCGAATGGCGTTGCTGTATCATAAATCAGCGTTTGTCAAACGAAAAAACCAAAGGTGGGCTAATTCGGGGAAACGTACGGAGGTTGGGGGCGGACCACGTGCTTTGCTTCTCGTTTCGCCACCAGGGCGAACCGCGGTGCATCACGGTCTAGGACTATAGTTCTCCACGTGATTCGCACGTGCAAAATTTCACCCGGCTCACACGACCGCGACCTCGCTTTTGGGCATGAGAACAAAAAACACAATAACCAACAAAAGTGCGAAAGCAACCACGATTTTAAACGAACACATCTCGCGAGTCGCGACTACGCAGCTTGAAACAGGGGCAGAATGAACGACAACGACGCATGCGCGTTGCTCGGGTTTTCCCTTTCTGGTTTTGTTTTGTAGAAAAACTCTTCTAGGCCACCGCTAGGCCTAAATCTGGACGTTGAAAGGTGCTTTGACAACGCCCATTGGAGAAATTCGCTCAACTTGCAAGATGCTCATAAAGCACGTAACTCTTATGATGTGTTCCATGCATAAGCGTCGATGGTAGAAGATATAGTGCCCATGTCAAATGCAGAAGGCGCGATTAGTTCTACAGTAAAACCCTGTAATGCATGTATATAATATACACTGTACTGCAGATGTAGTCGAAAACAACATTGACCAGTATCAAAAATGAAATGAGCATATGAGCATACGATTAATTAACATATCAGCGAAAACAGGTTCTAATAATTTGTATATTCCATTTATTGTGCATGCATATGTCTGCATCCATGTACTGAGTTGAAAAGTAAAAAAATACAAGTAAAAATTAACGTAATGCACAACTTTCAATGCTCATTCATTATTAAGCAAACTTAAAAGTAAATACTCACTAATTCATATGGGGGCGGACTCTACTCTATATTGATCATATAGGAATTATGACCACACTCCCGCTGCAGAAGTGTCACAACGCAAACATGTTCAATTCATTTATACCAGAATTAAGTCAATTAAGAATGAGCTCTGCGTATAAATGACAGATTATCGTCACTTTATCTCATAATACATGTACATTACAATGCATTAAAAACTGCTTTATCCTAAAATTAAAATACAAATTTTGACTTGTATAACTTCTGTGATGGGGGTGCGTTGAGTGAAGTAGACTACAGGTTACCTGAGGTCCCATTCCAAAAAAAACCCCATTGACTTTGGTAATGAAATTGTACCTGTAGCATCACCTTCAGAACCTCATAGCTATGTTCAAGAACCTTTTTGGAATTCAATTTTTTATTGGAAAATTCAGATTGCATCGATGTCAGACGAAACCCATTATTTTAATCCATTTAATTGGCCATCGGTCCATGACTGGGGTTTTTACCCTGTTCTCGTAAGTGTTACCAAACCCTTTTTTCCACGTATTAATGGGCATCACTCGTGTCAGAGGCAGTCTGGATTTTTTCCAATACGTTGCTCCAGGTGGTTTGATAAGCCATCTCGCTAAGCCGCGTCAAGTGCTGTCCATCAGCGCAGTGATGGCTATCTCTGGGGGCCAAATCGTAAAAACATCGACCCCTGAAAAGGCAACCCTTTGGCGGGTGTGGTGCTGCGTGCGCGAGGGGACCCCCTAGACGGCCCGTGCCCTCTAGGAGCTCGTTCTGAATCTCGTAACAGGTGCGCAACAAGTACTAGCCCAATTCTAACAGGTAACGGTATGCGCTCGCACCCCATGTGGCCCTGAAGCCGTTATTTAAGGGGGTCCAACCCTACCAAAAGAGAAAGCGTCCGAACGCTGGCCAACTTTCACTCGCCTGTTGATGGCAAAAACGTAAGAAGCTAACGTTATGCGGTGCACACGTTTGGTCAATTTGCGAATCCATGGAGAAGATGAGTTGGACGAAGAAAGGCTTTAGGGATACTCAGACAGAAGCTTTGACAATCGCTCTTTAGCATCGGATTAAAAACAGTCATTGGCCAAAGTACCATTCTCAATCGTTTCGCAAACTGCCGCCATGTGGCGAGTTTTCCACTTTGCTTGCGATTTTTAATAACTTCTTTATTTTAATGACAAAAGAAAACTTTTGTAGACCCTAGAAATGGGTTGGAACAACCGTAATTGACTCGTAAATGCAAGTGATTAAAGAGTTTTAATAGTAGGTTTTTAACAGCGCAGTCGCGTATAGAGTGCCCCAGGTAGGGAGCTGGGAGCTCAAGATTACCACGTTGTAAGTAAATCAACATACAGTAGAACCTCCGTAAGTTGACCACTCAAGGGCGGAAAAAAAATGGTCAACATATAGAGGTCCAACTCTCATAATTTATCGTGCATGGTGACCAACCAGTGTATGAAAATTTGGTCAACATACGGAGGTGGTCAACACATGGAGTGGTCAACTTAGGAGGTTCTACTGTAGATGGCGCCGGGATTGGCAGTGATTTTCAGAGCATGCTTCTGGGATGCCGTCTTAGGAGCGACAGTGGGGCCACCTTCCGTCCGATCTCCTCAACTGTCACGAGGTGCAAATGCGGCTCGATTAAGTCGCCACCTCGTTATAATTCCGTAACACCTTAGCGATTTATCGTCGTTCGATGCACATACATTTCGCGTATTAAGGCCAAAACGGCGGCGCTTCAACCGAGGGAAACTGCGCTCCAAGGCCGACAGAGGGCCGCGGTCACCTTGATGGAATGTCGGCATGCCAATGAAGGCAACGCTGCTCGAGTTTTCGCCCTCTGAACGCATTTTTCTTTTGGGTGAACGCTGAGAATTGACTCGGAGCACGGCCAAACCCATGCTTTGGACATTTCCACGCTACAGCAGCCGCAGCCTCTCGATCAATAGCATTTTTGTCTGCTCCGGTCTCACCCTCCACCCCCCTCCCAGAGAGCACGTACACCTTCTACAAAGGAAAATGCATTACCAGCGATTTGCTTTTTTTTTTTCAAATTTATGTTCTGGCACGCGTTGTGGTCACGTCCTGCGCTACGTGTACAACTTAATCGGAACGGGACATAGCAGCTGATCTCGCCAATTACGAGAACCTCGCCCAGAATTTGCATACCCACTCTGCATCAAAGTTTTAAGACGCTTGGACAGTGACAGTCCAAAATCGTGGAAGAAATTGTCACAATTGTGGAGACGTTCTTCGAGTGATTGAGAGAAAGTAGTAATGCAACATTTTTAAAATGTTGGTCTAATCGCAAACAATGAATGAATTTAGAATTGAATGTTGCATTAGAATATTGCCATTTTTTGAAAAAAAACTACTGTACATGTGCTTATATTGTGCTTATTGTGCATGGTACGAAATTTGCATATATACCTTATGCAATACACATCGTCCACATCTTTTAAACTGTTTAAATAACAAAAAATTAGCATGTCTTAGTCATAATTTCGTGGAAACATTTTTGAAAAATGTTTTTTTTTGGACACGTCGTTTGCGCGTTTGATTCTCAAGAGAAATTTGTTTCCTAACTGACCTACAAAATGCACAGGTGTGTATACTCTGTATATTGTAAGCCGATCTCCGAGATCTTAACCAAAGATTGGTAAAGATCGGGTTAACTGGACCAAGGTCAGTTTTGCCCGTGAACCATTACCGGTAGTTAACGGTCCGTTATTACAATCGAGGTAAAGGATAGTGATGCATTACAAACAAAATAAAGGGATAGTGATGCAACGAGCCGTAAGTCCTTTCAAGTCGGCGTTAATTCCAGTTGACACCCCATTAATGCCGTTTAAGATAAACGTGCGGTTTTGTATCGAATCGTGCCATTGCCAATTAGGTCACCCTGCATGTTACTTCCCAAAAAATGAAAGGCTGGCCACGGGGAAAAATAAACTTCATTCGCCATTGCTTTTGACTGGTTCTTGCGGCCAACTGTCTCGATAACGATCAGCTGGTGGAGTGATGCAATTTTCGTTGCTCCCTCATTCGGCCATTAAAAGTTAAGCCCATGCAACTTGATTAATATTCGGTCAGAAATATTACTCAATCTCACTTCCAGATCTTTACTACAGATTGGGATTTTTTTTTTTGCACGTAGAGAGTAGCATTTCGCCTGTTATACAACAGCTACTTTTTTCCATTCGCTGAATTTGTTTTCAAAAACTTCTCTCGCTGCGTGATGCACATACCTTTACGAAGGCCTTATGCGTTTTCCAAAACAGGAAACTGTGACGATTTGCCTGCCCCCGTACCCCCATTTCCCGAAATTCCCGGGGTGGCACTACGCCAACTTGTGCATTTTTCGTTTTCTCATATCATATTTATATGACTACCCGCACGACACGTGTTTTTTATTAGTCTAATAAGACACCATCTTGAAGAAAATGCGACAAAATGAAAATCAATCTATGAGTTTGGGGTTGGATTACTAATTATACGGTAATTACAGTATATGGCGTATATGAAAATGTAGCGACATGTAAGTTAATTCTACCGATAAACTTATTGGATCTCATGCACTTGCAATAACAATAATTTAACTAGAGAATTTTAACCTCTGTACTAATCAATTAACCTGAATAAGATTTATTTCAAAACTCGAAACATCACCACATAAAGATGTGTCAGAAGGGGTAGATACCCCTTCGAAAATTCTACCATCAAACAATGAAGGACGAATTCCCAGAATGAAAATAGTGAGGACAGAATACACTGTATGGTCGACTCCTCCCATTTTAGTTCGCGATTTCAGAATGAGATCTAAAAATTTCATTATCAGTCAATGAAGAACAAATATGGAAATAATGAAGACATTAATTATTAATGATCGAGCCAGTCCAGAAGTTTGAACAAAGACTGGGATCGAAAATTCTGTCATCATGATGCAATGAAGAACGATGTCTAAAATATGCAATTAGTGAGGACAGAATATATGGACGAGCCCATCCATCTACATGTAAATCCGATCTTTTGTCTCAAGTATGTGTAGAGTTGACTTGATGCACTATAAATGAATGATATTGATTTGCAGTGACGTTTATGAACATGCATTTACGTTGTATATCTATATATTACCTATTACTTAATTTCGTGGACCTCACGCCATGCGACTGCAGTGAATCACTGGCTTGACCAAGCAGCGTCGTAATTCATCAGCGATGAGGTCGCTCGACCAATTCGCCCATTGTGGGTCAGCGGGGATTTTCCCGCGATTCGAGCTAGGGGAATGACATTTACGGCACTGGTCAATCTGCATGCAGGGACGAAATTACCAGCACCCCTACGGAGGGTCGCCCCCCGGATGCCCATGATTGAAGGGGGGACATAAAGGATTCGCGGAGGTAGTCCTTCCCGTGCCACCTTTTGGATGTGATGAAATGCAGTGACCACTGACATTTGATGTTGATGAAGCGGACCACCCAAAGCACCTTGTGAGCATCTTCTCGTTTCGCTGGTGGTTTGAGTAATGGGGACGGCCTCATTGACCCTCCGTTGCGGCAATTCGATGGACCGGATCATTGAAACCGAATCGACCAGAGATAAGGTCGACGAACACCTGCCTCTTGTGGTCAACAATTGAAATCGATCTTCAATTTAGCGAACTTAAACAACTAAGAATTCATTACTTGGTATCGAAGGCATCGATAATTCCCATCAGAGGTTGATGGCTTGGTGGACAACTGCGAAATCTCTTACTGAAGCGTCTTCTCTGCGTTTGCGTATAGTTGTTGCAGCAAACTAAACACAAGATGTTTTTTCATCTTGAGAAATCCGCAGCGTCACGACGAACGATCGTTGAGTTACAGACAAACTTTGAAAGATGCGGACCAGAAGGGTAATTAAACGCGAACAGTTCATACATCTTCCAGTAATTGGCTGGGACATTCCTCGTGATTTTCAATTTCGTCTCTGGTGTCAGCCATTGAACGATGATGAATTGGTCGTGTTCGTATTCGCGTTGGGTAGTCGACCCTTTGCAGACTGGACGAAAGGAATATGGCCCACACTGCGGAGAGGCTCAATGAAGGTGCCCTTCCAGAAACTTGTCCAATTTGCAATTCTAATGCGGCGCTTTGTATCCCGTCTGGACGCTTATGAGGTACCGAGGACCGGGTTGAGTGTCATTGCTCGAGAAAAAAGATCAAAATAATCGATAGGGGGTGATGTACGATATTTTTAATAAACCCGAATTCCAAGGTTATTATTGATCACGCAGGGTCAGCCCCATTCCAGTTTGCTGTCTCATGAAAGCCGCATGGTGGCGCCACGGTATTCCATTTATGTGGAAAACCGTTGAAATATGGTTGTTTCACCCCTAGCTACTAGCCCTGATTAAAAAACGAGTTAGTTTGTGGAAATCAGAGGATCGTTAAATAAACCGGTATCATATCGTCCATCCCACTTCCATTAAAAGATTGAAAATGAGCTGAAAGGGTTTTATCATCGCAGAACACTTGCTTTAACCGTCTAAATACAGGATAACGTTTCAATTTGCTACAAGTCAACGATACCTCGGTTGCTTAGCTTTCATGTATATACAGGGTGAGTGGTTATCAAGTGGACCACCAAAAAAATTACATCTTTGAAACAATAATAAATAGGTTGATAATTCCCTCACGTGTATAGTCTCCTTATATGATGTCAACTATGGTCTAGCTGTTCGAAAATAATATTGTCCATGACCTTGAAGAAAAAGTCAAGGCCATGGACAATATAAGTTTCGAATAGCCCAAAGTTGACATATAAACAGATGTGAAGTAATTATCAACCTATTTATTTTAGTTTCAAAGATGTAATTTTTTTGGTGGTCCACTTGATAAACTACATGTATAATCACCCTGTATATGAATAAGAGAGCATGGGATTTTTTAACGGATGCTAAATTGCAATTCCAAAATGAAAAAAAAACCCGTAAACATTGAATGTCTAAATTGCAAAAACAAGTCAGTTTAAGAGGCTTTTGTTAATAAGCAATTAAGCTGTAATCACTTTCCTTTGACAATTGAAAAGATAGACGGTACTGTCTGTTGTGCTCTGTCTTTTAAAGTATATAAATTAACTTCATTCAAATAAATTCATGGGTTACTTATAGGTTAATTTACCTGAAGTATAGTTTATTAATTCGTATTTTCTCGCATGAAGCCCTATAAAGCTTGCCATAAATGGTCAAGTTATTACCATGCAGGTTTCGTTTGGTTTTGGGTTTTTTAATGTGTGGCCTATTTCTGCATATGAGGTTTGTCATCAGGATATACATCCATGCCTGTATATAATCATGCATAATTTGTTCATATTTAACACCCTTTTTGATTGCTAAGCAGTTAAGACACAAAACAAAAACTGGACAAGAGACTGAATCTACACAGCTTACTAATTAGTTTGTGCGCGAACTGTATATGCAACTACCACGATGCGATGTGTGTAATCACAACATTCAAAAACGAAATTGTGCAAATTAATCTTTAAAATTATATCTTTTTTGAATTTGACTTGCATACGCTTTGAAATTTATTATTTTTTTTACATGTAGTTTTTATTATTTAATGAATAGCGGCGGCCTTCTTGAGCATGAAACACTATATATAATGCAAAAGGTTTTTTTTCCAAAACCTTTTTTTTTTGCTGCCTTTACATGTAACCGGTTGACGTTAAACGATGTTTTGATAACGACCATTGCAATTTCATTAAAACTTAGGTTTTTTTTCTGGTCTTTTTTATGCTTTTGAAAAATACTGGGCGAGGTACTGTATAATCGCACATGAATCCACTCATTAAAATTAAATTTAAAGAAGAGTAGGTTGAATATGCATGACGATGAGGCTGCATGCACCCAGAGTTAATTTCGAAATCATTTAAAATTTGCTGCAATTTTTAACCCAAAAAGCTGCAGGTTTCCCTTATTCAAAATAGCGCATATAAACTAATTATACGAGTAACATATACATGTACTGTATGTATGCTACTTCAGTAATGATTTTGAAATGCAATATAGCCTTGTAGTTGTACGCATATCAGCATATACCGTACAATAATAAGTATTATGGGTACTCAGACAAAGCTTTATTACGAATGCACTTTTGGCAAGCGTATGTGTTTGTAAACCTTTAGCACAAGTGACATTTCCACTACATGTACCAAAAGTGCTTTTCGTAAAACTATCTTCCCTATTTCAAAATGTGCTTTCACAAATGTCACTAGAACTGCACATGTAGGCCTACAGTGTATTAACAACCATAAAGAAGTATTTCAAAATGGATTTGATGATTTATTTCAGTCCGAAATGTGCATTTCAGAACGCGTTTTCCAAAACCAAATGTATTTTAACGCATGTAGGCTACAATCTTTTATTTATTATTATTATTATTATTATTATTATAATTATTACAGTCAAGGCGAAAGAATGATTTAGGTATTTTACGAAGAACATGTTTTACTTAAAATGTTTCTTTTAAACGTGGGACGTCTATAAAGTTGGAGAAACATGGCGCGTGTACGTGTGTGGATCACCAAGATGGCAGACCAGACAAGGTATACGTGAATTGATCGTTTAAAAACGACTTAATTTAGCAATTAAGTGATCCGAACACATCGTCGTATGTACCGTTAGAACCGATCAAGATAAGTTTCGAGGTACATACACAACGTGATCACAGGGACTGGGGATCGTTTACGTAACGAAATGCCCGATCTGTGCAATTGACCGTTAGCAAGCGGACGGCCTTCGGAACCGGTGCGCTGATTGGCTCGAAAAATGGCATTTCCATAAATGAACCTGTTGCACGCAACGCCAATTTCGCCATGGGTGCGGCGGAAATTCCCACCGGGGGAAACGGAGGCGCTGCTTGCATTCGAGTGACGTATTCCTTACCCCTATTTGTGGCCAGCGAGTAGGGAATTTCCGAACGCACCTCTAGCAGGAAAATACGAAAGTAGAGCTATTTTTCATTGGCATGACATAAAAACTTGCGTCATGCGACGTGCTATGTCAACTCAAGAGCATCATGCTTTGTATCTCGAAAATACACAGTTAATTAAATGCACAGTATACGAAAAGACGTGCTATGCTATACAGTACGTGCTATGTCAACTCAAGAGCATCATGCTTTGTATCTCGAAAATAGGATTACTCCGTGTCGGCACCTTTGATGTTAAAACCACCAGAACGAGTGAAGCGTGCCACACGATGTGTTTTGAGTGAACTAAAAAATAAAACTACAGTAGAACCTCTCTTATGTGAACCTCTATTATATCAACTCATTCCTGCCGACCACACCGTGTGTTTTTTGGCTGGTGCAGGCCTCAACCTTGGCAAAATTAGTTAAATACATTAGGTTACCTCGTTTGAAGCCTGCTCGTAGCAGCCAAAGGCGCACTGGTGCCTGCGAGAGCACCCTTACAGTTTTTTATTTTGTTCGTTGTTTTACATGTTCTACCGAGTTCAAAGCGGAAATGGGCAGTGTCCCAACAAAAGTTGATACACATGTACTTGTAATGTGGTTACACAACTTAAAATACTTAATTGACTTGTTTCCTATTTTTTTTAATTGGTTTTCTATTGGTTGGAATTTCAACTTCCCTTATGTGAACCACCTCTGGTCCCAATTAGTTCACATAAAAGAGGTTCTACTGTAGTTGACTCAAGTAGTTCACACTACATGTAGTTCACTTAAATCCGGTTCGAGCTTCAGTGAAGTAGTTCACTTTGGTGAGTGAGTAACTCACTTTTCACCCATACACTATTCCGGTGCGGCAATACGAGCTCAAGGTGGGCGGAGTCGCGATACTGGTCTTTTCGTATACTGTGGTTAAATGCATTATGCCCCGACATTTGACATACTCTGTATGCATGGTGTCTCACAAGTCGCTGTATTTTATACAGCTACAGTAGGCTACATTACCTTAACTGCCTACAAACGTAAAAATAGTTTGAGACTTATGAAACACTAAAAATTTCGTAAACGTAAGAAATATCGTAATGGTTCACATTGTACATTATGATCGAATGCCAAAGGAAATCGCGAAAATTTGAGAAAATTCGCATATTTGATTCATGTACTGAATTTATGATCAGCTCAACTATAAAAAGTGAACCGCAAAATTTTCGTTTTTGGACATGTACAAAAGGTTGAATCCGTCCAACAAAGTGTACGTAATTGGGGTACTCAAATATGTATCTTGAGGCCAGCAGCTGGCCCTGTAAGTCAGTGGTTTGAAGTGGTTTGCTGACTTGTACTTGCATTGCCATCTAGGTCAAAGAATCCAGTATTCCTATTGGCAAAACGGGAGAACAGCCAGTTTCAGCCACCTGGAAACTTTACCACCAAAAACCTTCGGCAGATTTTCCTGGTGCCAGCAGTTGACTGTACTTCCGTTTTACCGGGATTTACCGTTTTTTTAGGATTACTGGATTCTTTGACCTACATGTCAACGCGTGTAAAAGTCAGCAAAATAGTTCAAACCACTTACAGGCAGGCAAAACTGCTGGCCTTAATCTACAGTTTTGAGTACCCCTAATTATATACTTCGTTTTTCAAACCAGATCATTGAGTTTCTCCTCCTGAAAAGCGTGTTTGCACTAAACGTTGGAAACGTGTCCACTTCTGGGGCACGCTTTTGCTCACGACTTTAGATTTGCCATTTTGTAAGTCTAAGTTTTCATGGTTTCCATCGGGGAGTGATTCCAGCAGCGAGTGCGCTAAAAGGATTTCCACATTAGAGTTTGAAGCGCTTGAGCAAAAATTGCTTCTACTTAATTGCGCATATTTCGGATGCGAGAGTCATTTTAAGGGCAGCGAACGTTGATCCGAGCTTTTGCTCCCAAAACTGTTTTTTTTCTACTTTCTGAAAATGAAGATAGCACTCACTCCGAAATGCTTTTATCTTATTAGTTGGAAGGCGCATTTTGTCCACTCCCAGTGGCTCTTGCATAATACTCTAGCAGCTCCAGGTACAATAATATTTTACGTCTCGAATGAGGGGTTTAGCGTGAAATAAGGGCCATTCTGATGTTTCTCCTATTTCCACATACCGTTAAAAATGGCTTAACCTAGCTGTTTTTTTTTAAAAAAAAAAGCATACCGTAAATCTCTTCGGTTATTTCCTGCAGCGAACTTAGATTAAGTCTGGATCGTACCGGTAATTATCCGCTGTTAAAAGACGCCTCATCCTTAAATCACCGTATCATCACGCTGGATAAAATGATATACGGTCACTTATTTAAGCAAAAACACGACCAGGTTACTTTTTTTTCAAAAAAGCGACTTTTTGGCGCCATGCGTCTTTATTCAAGCCCTGACTCTGCACGCCAAAAGGAATATGGAAGCAAACGAAAGCAGCCGTCCAACACAGGCAACAGATAGTTTTGAATCAGGACTTGAATAAAGACGCATGGTGCCGAAACGTCGCTTTTTTAAAAAGTAACCTGGTCGTGTTTTTGCTTAAATAATTGATTAATTTTCCGACCACTTGATGATGAACATTTTTGTTGATATACGGTCACGAGTGTCGCGCTCTGCATTTTCGGTAGTTACAGAAAGTCAAACTATCATTTTTAGCGGTACTCGGACGGAAGCTTTACAAATTGTACTTTGGCGGTGGTGATGTCACGCGTGTGTAAGGATGGAATTTACGAACGGTACATTCGATTATCGTTGTTTTAAAAATAATTATTACCCGATTTTTCGAAAACACTTATGACAATTTCTGATGGTCAATCTGGCTTGCACTGGTGTACACCGGTGCATCGATTCTGCTCTTGTTCCATTCTAATGAGACTGGTGCATACTTAGTAGCGGTCGATGCAACCTTCTCCCCTTATTCGAATCACTGCACTGGGAGTACGCTGCTACACTGCCGAGAGAGCTAGTGTAGCAGTGCGTTCAAAATGGTGGAATAGATTTCGTCTGCTGTTCTGCAAATAAAGGACATTTCGTCTGCTGTATTTCAAAATTCGAAATTTGTGGTGACTAAGCGGATGCTTGGACGGACGATTTGCACCTGACTGCAAATCGTCAGCTGGTTACATCTGCATGGTTATCATCTGGTTACACTGCACACAAAAAATCACGTCATAAGGTTGTGCAGGCACGAAAAGTACACTACTCCAGATTGACCATCTGAATTCGCCATTAGCGTGTCGAATTTGTAGACGTGAATTCACGCGTTCGGCCGGAACTTGCTTAAGTACGATTCGTAAAGCTTCCGTGCTAACAACATTATCACTGGAACGTGGAAGCTACTGTATACGAATCGTACTTTGGTAGTCTGAGAACCACGCATGCAAAAGGAGTAATTGGTGCAAAACAATGATCATTTGAAGGGTTAGCGTTTCAATGTTACACATGACGTGACATCACGATAATCAAAATGCGATTCGTAATTATAGGTTTACCATTGAGGAATATTTCGGGATGTTGCATACGGTAACATTATAATAAATAAACCTGTAATGTATGATTTACTGGAAAATATCTCGTTAGATCAAACGTTGTTTTTTTGTAATCGTAGTTGTTGTTTGTTAATAACAAGTTGCGTTTATATGTTTCTGTATTTGACGATTAAACCCTGACATGAATCAGTGGCTCTCACGGAGATGACACGTAACACGATATGACGCGTGACTTGTCCATAACACGTCGAAGCCAATGAAAACATATGGGTCAGCGCCAACTTAAGTGACATCATTTCTGCGTGCGCTGACCCATACGTTTGCATTGGCATCCACATGTTGCGGTCATGTCACGCGTCATATCGTGTTACGTGTCAGCTCGGTGAGCGCCCTGCCTAAGAGAAATGTTGACTAAATATGTTGATGAGTTAAATTTCATTACCAAAATTAACTGTAATGACGTTTTACCCGTTCTTGTCATTGGGTGCATGGGAGCACAGTAAAACTTTTAAAGTAAGAAAGTTACTTACCGACCACTAGCGCCATGCACCAGCGGGCAAACAATTGGTAATGCTAAACGAATTACCAATTGTTTTCCCGCTAGGTGGCGCTATAGTGGTCGGTAAGTAACTTTCTTACTTTAAAAGTTTTTACTGGGCTCCCACCCATTGGTAGCAAATTATGATACTTGTGCAACCCAAGTACAGAAAAAGAGATGACAATGTTAAAACCAGTTGAAGAATAGTTGTTTCATTAATGACGTGTTTCAAAATGTGAACAGTTTTATGAGCCGCTTAATTCATTTTGTATAAATGTAAATAATTCGGTAACACATCACGTGATTTGAAATAAAAGTTGTTTTCTCGATTTCTATCGACTCGTCTAATTTATGACTATACAGGGATTTAATCTACTACCGATAAAATCATAAATTCATAAATAAACCACGCAATAGGGGTACTCGAGCACATAAGACCTACGAATGTAGCTGTCCTAAATTAGACACTCGCACAAAGTCGACCAACAAATGCATTTATCTTACATAAGTACTTCATGACTGCAAAAGTACGATTCGGAAAGCTTCTGTCCGTGTACTTGGCATTCAGTGCCAAATAGTATACCCCTGGTGCAATATTTTGGTTTAACTTTTCGTCACAATTAGTGCTGGGTCGTTCGTAAATGAACGACAAAAAACGTTCATTCAAGAGAATTTCGATAATTAGACTATGTCTGAATTAAGATTGATAGTGTATATTTTTTTTGGCCAATTATTTCGGTTTTTTTGTGGATTAAATTGTCAATTAAAAAAAAAAACTAAGTGACCATTTCATCCAAACAAACGATCAAGTTTCGATGAATTTATCGAGAATTTCGATAATTACACGTTATGCGCGAATTAAGAAAAGTCAGGGACAATATAATCTATGAAAATAATTCATTAAATTCATTGAAACATTTTTTTTAGACAATGCCCCCCTAAGAGAAAGTCAAGAGAAAGTAATATCCGCGAGTGTATTTTTAACATTTTCCATATAGTGTACCCGGATATACTATTTAAATCTCAAATTATTTGTAGAAAAACCCTTTTTTCGAATAATGTTGTATTCGGCACTCTCCGAGTACCCTTATCGTAGTAGCAATCAAACTGGTATTTTTTCCATTGACATAATGAGCGTCCCTAATGGTGTTGATATTTACGGGCGACCCTAGATTAGTTGCGTCATCAACTTCCGGCCAAGATGACGGTTAAACAATGGCGGATTTCGAAGTCTCGGGTAAATGTGAATATTTGGACAAATATCGCGATTATTTCTCTCTGCGAATGAAGACAGTGTCCGCGATTTCAACTGTCGACGAGTATACCGATGTCCGCTGTCAAAACTTTTAATTATTCGGTTTTAAGTACGCGTGTGTTCACCTGTTTTGTGATGAAACAACAGATCAACACGGTAAGACCATTTTCCAATTTTTCCTTTGTTTATATTGTTTCTAATTCGTTTGTTAAGTTATCTACTGTCTAGCCAACGAGATGTACTTACACGAACGTGTTACAGTACGTGTAAATTCAACCGTTATGGAATCTTAATGTTATGTTCTTGTTGTAGATTTAGCGAATTCTGGGTTCGTGTTTAATCATACTGTGGTTTTAATGTACATGTATAGACGGTAAGTGCTAAGGTTCACGAAAGTAATGGTACGTGATGATTAGAGTTTATAGTGTACTCTTACTGTAAGTACTCTTCTATCGTGAAGAAGGATGTCGAGAATCGGGGAGTACACTACTCGTGTTCGATGTAACGACTTTATTTTTGTTTTGAAACATACAGTATGCTTCAAACTACTGGACTTCACGGCATTGTACCATTAGAAAAGAAAAAAACATTAAGAGATTGTGGGTAATTTGTGGCGTTTTCTTCGTAAGATATTTAGGGTACTCAAAACTGTAGATTATGGCCAGCAGTTTTGCCTGTCTGTAAGTGGCTTGAACTGGTCTGCTGACCTTTACAAGCGTTGACACCTAGGTGACATCTAGGTCAAAGAATCCAGTATTACTACTAGGGGTACTCAAATCTGTAGATTAAGGTCAGCAGTTGTGGCTGTAAGTAAGTGGTTTGAACTGGTCTGCTGGC